>VWZY01004148.1:334740-347681 GCA_013399075.1 Chloroceryle aenea
TTTTTTTGGTTGGGGTTTTGTTTTGTTTTTACGTGTCTTAGATGGCGAGAAACAGTATATTGACAACCATGCTGGAAAGAGATTTTGGCTGGAAACCCACCCTTATGCAGTGGCATAGACAGCAATAATAGAAAACAATTCAAGCCATGATTGTTAAGCTAAAGAAATAGCAATCATCTGCAAATCACAAAGCATAGAAAAGTATTTTTAAAAACATATTGGAAAAATTCATGCCTTGTTGAGTTAATAGTGGGAATTTATACATAAAGGAGAGAAATCTGAACAAAGACATATATCCCTTATTTTGTGCACACAGTAAAATTACCAGTGTAACTACAGAAATTTAAATATATGTGCTCCCTCTTTGGCAAAAGTATACGATTATGAACTTCCCATAAGACAATGATGTACTTCACAGTTTACTGATAACCAAGAGATGGATTAGATAACATCTGCTTTAGATAAACACTGTTAAATCACCCACCCTGGATAATTTGCACCTCCAAGCGTGCTAAGGAGATCTCTGACCTGTTGATGCTAATTTTTAATAAATCTTGGAATGCCAAGTAATTCTAGGAGGGTAGGAGAGCCCTAACCCCATGCCGGCACTTAAGCAGGACTAGCTGACCTAGGGAGCAACAGCCAGTCAGCCTGACAGCAGACCTAGACAGAGTAATTAAAAGTCAATATGAGAATCTACCCACAATTCATTATATTAATATCTCAGATGATCACTAACCCAACATATGTTGTACAGAATCAAGTCCTGTCTAACTGATGTTACAGTTTGATTTAACAACTTATTAATAGAAATAATTTAGCATAACTAGATGGATAGAAGTGGCTGAGAAAAAAATTGTCCATCACTCGCTTCCCATCCCACAGGATGCAGTGCTTTTACCAATCAATTAGATAAATATAAGACCCTTAGAGGCAGTTTGTAGATAGCACCAATTAGTATAATGCACAAAAGAGCCCCTGTTTACCCTGCAATCCAATTTGTAGGGTTAAAAGGCCACCACCCAACTGAGTATGCTTGAATTCAGCCAAGACCAAGATACATGTACAGGAAAACACCACAGAGCTCTTATTTCCAGGATGGAAAAGTCTGTCCTGCACAGCCATGGGATAAAGGAGGAGCTATGAAAGGACTTTGGTAAAGTGAAGCTTAAGGACCCAAATCTATTCAGCTTATGAAAGAGGAAAATCCACAAGATCCAACTGCTTCTCTTAGGCGTTATATTAGCATGGGGAAAGAGGAGGCTTCTAACCTGATGGTGAGAGGCAAAGCAAGCTCCAGGGGTTGAAAGTCAGAGTTAAGCATGATGCTGACAAAGAGGAAAAGTATCACCAGCACAGCATAGGATAGGAAACCTCACACAAGGTGTGGATGATCTTGGGGCCCAGCATAAAAGCAGTGGGTAAAATTCAATAGAACAAAGGTCAGGTATAAAACCTTCTGTGCAATGTAAGAGTGGAAGGAGCCCAGACACTGGCACACTAGGGGTCTGCTTTAGGCTACAAAATCAGGGAGATCAGAAGCACAGGCTTATTGGGAGCATCTGAAACACAGAACCCGATGGTAATTAGGGACCTTTAACAGCCCACACATTTACTGGGAAAGAAAGACATCACACACAGCCTTGCATCAAGTTCCTGGAATTCACTGAGAAGAAAAAAAACAGTTGTGAAAGAAGAGACAGGAACAAAACCAGGAAGAAGGCTCCTCGAGGTTCGATTCTCATCAGCGAAGGAAAAACAAAGAAACAAACTGCAAAAAGCATGAAGGTGTAAAGGACTGTGGGCAAGGGAGCCTAAATGAGTGTTGTAATTGTTAGGAAAAGTAAAACCGGAGGCGTTATAAAAACAGGCTTCAGCAAACTCAGTGGGTTGGCAAGCGAGGTTTTGCAGCAGAATGAAAAGGGAGTTCAGGAAAGATGGTGTTTTGTAAACACACAGCAAGATAAGGGAAGAAATGCAAATTATCTTAGTGTGGGGATATGATAAGGGTGAATCACAGACTCTTTGCAGTACACAAAGGAGAAATGGAAACTTCATCAGGCTAATGCAGATGACCCAAGAAACGGCACCTGGAGAGAGGGACAGAGCAAAAGAGTTCAACAGAAACTGCTCACAGCAGGGATTGCCAACGGTACTGAGGAGACATTTGATAACTACATCAGTGGGAAGAGGCAGACAAAGTAGTTCATCACCTCCTGAGCCAGAAGAAAAGGTTAATAGGTTGGTTTATGCCACCAAACGTGCCACAAGCTCTTCCAAAGCAGTTAGTGCATGTCAACCCTCCCCCCCCCTCCAAAATACCTGTTTTCGATTAGGGTTTATGCATTTTTTTTATTGTCTACACAGCACCCAGAAATGGCTGGTGCTGGTAATGACATTACATATTATAATGTATGCAAAACTGCTAATTTTAAGATGCACAGCTTATAAAGTGTTATATCTTCTCCTGTGAGGCTAGTTATATTGGACAGCAAATGGAATTTAGTAAATACTGAACACATCATAAGAAACCACTTTCAACCCAGTTAAAAAAAGCAATAACCAAATCAGGTAATGAGAATGCCCAAGCGTGGTTTAACCGACTAGAGAGCGTCACCTGAAAAAAAGATTCACCTTTGTGACCTCTCACACGCACACACCATCAGTGCACAATGAGTTGTAAAACTACCAATTAGGGTAAGAGGCAGGAGATCCCAGGGGTTTGGCTCACAGCTGTCTCAGGAAGCAAAGAGATATAAACTGGGACACAATTCCACAACAGCCAACAACTCACAGTTAAAGCTGAAACATTTAATGATTTCTTGATTCAGACTTTGTGAAAAAGGACCAGAAAGATAATGCAATTAACAGCATCAGAGTAGAAGTGTAAGGTAGAGTAGCACATGAGCAGAATGAAGATTGTTGAAGTTTGATGTTTTCAAATAGACTGAAGTCTGTCAACAGCTACCTCAGAATCTTTGGAAGATAAGTGAGGTTTCAAAAGACTGGAAAGGGGCAATTAGAGTGTCTAAAATCATCAAGCTGAAAAATCAAGGGAATTGCAGGCCAGTCAACATAACTGGCAAATTTTGAAACAAATCATCAAATGATCTATCTGCAAGGAAGGGTTGGAAGCAATAGGACTGCCACATGAAGGCAACCTGCCTTCTCTTTCACAGAGCAAAAAGGTCTTTTATGTGAGATAGAGGCAACATATGTTCTATACCTTTGCTTTCACAAGACTTTACCTCTAGTTTCATATAACATTTTCATTAGAAAATTAGGAAAAAAAAAAAGGAGTCTAGATGAAATTCCATATAGGGAATTCACAGCTGTTTGAGAAATGATACGCAAAAGCACAGGTATGAACAAGCAATACTGTACAAAAAAAATAATCCATGTTTATACAGGGATGTACAGATGAGAACATCCTGCACAAGGTACATTAATCCTGCTAATGTTCAGTCAAGAAAGGCCTCAGCTACAATCCTGGGCTGATTTCAAGGCAACATGCTTCAAAAACAGGCCAGACCAAGTGGAAAGTGCACAAGGGACCCCAATAAAACATAGAAACAAACAAAAAAAAAAATTAAAGAGGGTTGGAAAGGGACCTCAAGAGGCAGAATCAACCACGCATGTGTCATTCAACTTGACAATAACACGGCCATGAGGAAAGAGCAAACGAAAGGCAGTTGTTCAGTGTAGGGAACAACAGTCTTCAGGGAAGCATGATAACAACCCTCAAATATGTACAAGATTTCAGCAAAGAGGAAAGGAGTGCTGTAAGCTGCTCTCCAGGTCCATAGGGAGAGGACATGCCATAGTGGGCTTAAATTGAAGCAAGAGGTTTTGAAAACACCACCTCCATATTGATACAGATAATTACACTCTAGAGCTGTTTGCTGAGGGAGGGTACATCTTTCCCCTCACAAGAGGCTTACGAACAAGGATAAAGCCACATCATTTGAGTCAGTTAACAGTGATGTCCCCACAACCTGGGCAACATCAGTGTCTGGCCACTGAGCCCTGACAACCTGCTAGCTTTACACAGGCATGCCCAGGAATGCAATAGATTTCAGCTACACACCAAACACCCTCAGAAAGCTATGTAGTGAAAACAAACAGCCGCTTTGCTTCAGAATGAGCTCATATAAACAACTGATAATAGCACAAAAATACTCCATTACAAGAGATTGAATTCCACGGTTTATTTTTCCCAGTACCATCCCCTCAGTTCTGAACCCGAGGTCTCATAAGACACCTGCAAGACATCCTCAAAAGGGACCTAGCAATTCTGCTAGTCATTAACTATGGGCTCAGGACAGATATTTTTAATGACACATTACAATTTTTCTGCTCCCTTCCTCCCAGGAATATGCACAGTGTTTCACAGGCAATTCTCTTTCCCTCTCTTTCCCGTAGAGGCTTATGGTGCTCCCCTTGCTGACATGACTTCTATACCAGTACCCCAGTTATGCTACTCAAGGAGAAAAACCTCACAGAAGTTATTTTTGCTGTATATTTAGCTTCAAATGCCTATTTTTTTTTCTTCAGNTGGAAGAGGCTAGAAGATGCCCTCTTGAGGTCCTTTGCAGATCTGTTTCATGCAGTGATGTGGATAATGTGTATAACATAAGAGGCTGTGATGCACAGAAGGGCAGGTAGCCTGATACAAAAGCCACTCACAGTCTTGTGACGCAGCCTCATGGAGAATTCTCCTTGACGGAGAGCTGGGAAACAAGCACAGCACAGACCACCCCAGTGAAGCACACAGTAAAACAGCTCCAATATGTATCAATATTGCACAGACCACAGGATGTTTAGGTTGCTGATCCCAAGCAAGCTGCCAAAAAGGCAAAGAAGCTGCCTTTACCTCTGCAACCAGCCCCCCCTTGGTCCCCTCTCACAAGGTAGCCCCAGTTCCAGCCTCATGGAGCTGTCTGTAACTAGGGAAAGCTCCAGTAAAACCAAGCAGAGCAGCCTTTCTGCCCAGCAGCACAGCCACCAAAAGCACACTCAGCCTCACATCCATCTCTCTGCACAGACCCCCTCACAAGGGCACCCTCTGAGCAATGGTCCCCTCCAGACTTAGTGCCCCCTAAAATGGCTTCCAGGCCTTGCAGACATATCCTGCTCCAGGACCACCATTTCCAAGAGCCAGAGCATTCAGCAGGAACCAGAAAACCACTTAAGGAGGTTCACGAGTGCAGGAAACATGAGTGTCACAGGTGCTAGACCTGAAGTGTATGATTCCCAGCCAAGGAACAAGCACAACCATGGCTCTCACTGTCTTGGGTGTGAAGAGGAAAGCATTTCTGTGGGGTAGCTTCTCACTTGTAAACTCATTATGCAAACACTGCTGCCCCGTGCTCTGCTTTGCTCCACTCATCCCACCATTACACATCCCCACTTGAGAAAAAGCTGGTGTGCACCCACCATCACCACTACCTCACACACCCACACCACTTACCCTGGATGAAGAAGGCCTAGCCTGGCTGCTAACATCTCCTGAGGTAAACTTTTCCAAGGAAAAGCCTCACATAAAAACCAGTACTGCTTATACCAGAGTTTATGTTATCTAATGACCTGAAATGAGGAACAGGAGGCCAATGTAAAACACCTGATTGCAATGCTGCACACAGACAGTGAAATGCACTCTTTGGTAGATCTCAGCTCTGTTTCTAGCAGCTCCTACCTGATTTTAATCCCACTGACACACTCTCTCTCTCAGTGCAGCTAAAAGAGACCCTCTACTAACACCTGAAGCAGGGTGGGACCACAGAGGGTCAACTGGGAGCATTATGTACCTTGTGGGAGGGTCTCCTCCCTTAACCACTGCTTTTAGAGGCTGTGTTGCATGATGTGACAGGCTGGAGGTTCTCCCATCACATATCCTCTAGTCTCCTCATTGGCTTTTCAGTGCAGCTGTAGAGTGGTAGGACAGGCTGGAGAGCTGCTGTCACAAGTCTTTTGATGCACTGAAGTAATCTGCATTGTAGCTTCAGGCAGAAGGTAGAGCAGAAAGATGTTTCTCCACTGTTCAGAATGAGAAGGGGGGCACTATTTTGTTTCCTCAGGATGCAAACTCTTAGAGGGAAATTTACAGTTCATCCTTGTATCTTGGGAAGCTCAGTTACACATAGCACTTCATGTAAATACAAGAGGGGACAGTTTTTCACATATGTCTATTGACCTGAGCAATTCCCTCTTCCATTTGGCTTAACAGGCTTTACTTAGTGCAGAAACCTGCAGATATCCTCTCTCTTGAAGTACAAATGCAGTACATTAAACCAGCCCAAACTGGTACTACAGATGGAGGAATTTAGATTTAATCTACCAAAACTCTGCCTGCTGCTGCCCTGCTCCCTGCAAGGTCACTCCCTAAAACCTGCATGCACATTGCATCCCCACTGCACTGGGCAGTTCCTCACACCTCGCCAGCTGCTGGCCCAATGCTGTGCAACTCCAGGGCTCCAACATCACCTGTCACATTTCTTTTGAGGGCTGCAAAGGAGGGGAGCCTGCTGTGATGATTGCAACTTCTACTCTACTGATACAACCCATGAAAGAATCACCACTTGCTCCACCTCACACTTGACTACAAAGGATCAGAGAAGTGTTTCTAGGGAAAGATTCCTCTTCCTCCCTTATCCCACCACAGGCTGAGCTGAGAAAACCAGTTCCCAGAGGAGAGCAGGCAATGCTGTGCACTTTCCCCCTGCTCTACCACAGTCTCACCTGAGAAGATCAGAGATGCTGATCTGTGAAATGAGATACCTATGTCTGTGCAACAAAGGGGAAGCAGCAAAGATTAATAAGCTTCAAAATGTTATACAGCATTTAAATAGTATTGTCACAGATCGAAGACCATCAGTCATCCCAGTGAGGCAGGCTCGTTAAGCCTAGAAAGATGATGTACAGAGAGCAAATGCAAGATGTAAGAGAAAGCCTGCAGACAGGAGACGAGGAAAGCTCGTACTTGCCTATAGAAAATGAAGTGGCCTAAGCCAAAGCCTAACATGTGTTGCTGGAGGAATGAGAGCCAGAAAGACTGCCTGGTTTCACTCAGTCTCAGTTGTGTCTTAGCACAAAAAAACACATTTCATTTTAAGACACCCTCTTACCTTGGAGGTACCTGCTGCTGGGAGCAGCTTAAATCCCAGTGCAAAACCACAACCCTGCCTGATTGCTGAGATAAGGAGCACACTGGGAACCATATGCAACTGGTGAATAGATTTGAAAAAGCCTCTGATTTACATTGCTGCCACAGGGACTGAAGAATCACACTCCCTGAGCTCTAAGAGCTTTCATTCTTAAAGCCATGAGGATACTGCATGAAAGTTTGATGGCAATATCACTTGCCCACACTTGCAGGCAGCGTGGGAGGCCTGATCTGTAGTCTTTCAAGTTGTTCATAAAACTATGTCACCTGGAGGAGAAGGGGACTTTTTATCCAATTCACTACAGTGGTAGTGGTAGTAGCACAGGAATAAAGATGCCTTATGGTGCTATTATTGCTCCCAAGCTCTCCTAGAGTAGCTATCCTATCATAAAGCACCTTAAATCTCACATGACTTTGGGCAAAATAGTCCACTTGCATTCCTTTAGCACAATTAAAGTGCTGCAGGAGCTAGCAGTAGTAGAAGCCCCTTTTCCACAGAGGTGTGGGGCTGAATATTCCTCCAGTCTAGGTTGGACACTGAGTGTCATCCACAGTACATGCACTGCATGAGGCCAAGCGACTCCTGGATACAGACCTCCAGGACAAAACTCTCTTCTTAGAGATCATTCAGACACTCCACCCCTGCAAACTCAGTCCTTCACTGTCCCTCCCTAAACCAGGTCTGGATCCTGGTTCCTACACACCTCACTTCATGACCCAGGGACTCCCTATAGCACTGTACAAAACTCCTGTGTGGAACAAAAAGAAGTCCTCAAGCAAACTCTGGCTGATTGAATTTTGAAGGTAAGGAATGCCCTTCTGCAACAGATGTACAACCCCCTCTGCCCACCCCAAACACCAGATCCATCACAGAGAAGGGAAATATTTACACAAGTTAGTAGAGTTCCAGTTAAATATTATGCTTAGCTGTCTAGAGTCCATGTTCTCAGACTATGTCTATGAAATAAAAGATTAAACTTCATAACAATTATGAAGTTGCTCTGTTCACATTCAAAGGGAGTTAAAGGACATTAAAATAGTTCTCAGGGTAATATTCCAGTGAAATTGATCTCCCCCCATTGGAGAGTTAGAGCTAAGACCTCCTGAACTATCCTGTAAACATACTTGGAAAGGCTAAGAGCTGAGCTGATAACCAGGTAGCACCTCTGCTCTGCAGGTTCTGTAAAAAATGTGAACAATGCCAGAGCACTTTTGAAGCAGCAAGAGAAGGAGGATAGGGGAGAGCAGCTTCTCTTCTCGAGGGAAGTTTGTTTAGTGGAAAGTAAGCAAGTTGTCAGAGGAAAAGCTGACAATGTTGATTCCAGCAGTTGTACAGGGAATAAACAGCCAAGTGGATTACGTTACAGAGAATGAGAAATGGCTCTGAGGATCCCATTTAAATGCTGGACTTTTAGGAATGATGTGATTCAGCCATATTCATGGCCCCAGTGCCCACAGGACCCCTGGGCTGAGCTCTCTGCCAACCCTGGTATCACCATCCCACCTCTGTGGGGTCCCAGAGGGGACCAGCACAGCCAATGTCCCCAGAAGAACCAGAGCTCACTACTGTACTGGTGAGGGTGCAGACCCATACTGACTTCAAGGCGGGGACTGGACATTGAATTAAGGACAGCAGCAGAGGGTGGGGGGAGGTAGCACAGGACCCACTTGCCTCTCCAGCCCATCGGCAGGGGAGGGCCACCATGGGGCTTGTCACTTCCTCCCCAGCCAGAGCACGGGGCCCTTCCTCCTGCAGAAATCAAATGCCTCTCTGCCTTTAACAGGAAAAAGACCCAGCAAGAGAAGGGGATCTTGTCTGATTTATTAGTCTCTTCCTCCATCCCATCATCTGTGGCTCATCCAGCTGTAGTGATAAGGAAAACAGCTATGAAAGGACATTGCTGGCTGATGGGATCCCATCCTTCTGCCCACTCACTGCCTGAAGGCATCAGTCCTTTACAAGCACCATTAAATGTGTATCCAAAATGTGGCAGTCTCCTCCATCCTTTGAGGTTCTGTTCCCTGGATAATACAAACAGTTGCCAGAAAGAGAGTATCCTCTCATCTCTGTCTGGGCCATTATCCCTTTATATTTGCTCTTTAATATTTACTGGGTTCACACAAAGTGCATGCTCTGGAAAGAAAAAAAAAATCAGCTGCAGCTTAAAGGACTCCAAATTTAGTAATTGCTGCAGCCCCATCAACGTGAACAGTTAGCAGGGAGATTTCTCCAGCACTTCACATGCCATGGTATTCTGTTTAGGTCAGACTGCAGAAAATGTTCTGTCCAGGGGCACCAAACCTGGAGTGTCTGTGTAGGTACCAGCCACAGAGGCCTCATGAGTCCACCACAGATTCCTCCAGGTCCTTTCCCACCCAGCACCCAGTAATCTTGGTAGAAAACAGAGGCAGCCAGAGAGATGCTGATTCATACAGAGGTGAAGTGCCCAAGGGCTTTAACACATCTGTGAGTTAGCAAGAACTAGCCACAGCTCTTGGCTCCAGAACTGGTCTTGTAGCCTTACCTGTTAATGTGAGGTTGCTGTATGTGTTTGAAAACTGCTCCTTTAACAAAACCAAGTGCATCTGAGCTGCCTTTTCCCTCTGTAGCTCCAACATTATGTCAGGATGCTGGGCGATCTTACAGCCTTTCTGCTTATCCAGGGCAATGTCACTGCGAACAATGTCTACAGCAAAAGGGAAAGAAAAAAGGGAGATGGCCAAACCTCAGCTTTCATTTTCACCAGATCCTTGGACCAGCACCAGCCAACATAACAGCCACACAACCATCACTCAGCACAAGCAACCCAAAAAAAGGGTCCAAAACGCTTGGATCCACCTATCCAATGAACCTCCTCTGCTCAAGTCACTGACTTAAAATACTCACACAACGTACTGTCCCTTCCATCCTTCACCTGCCTAGCAGCTGATGTCTTACAATGATGACCTCACTCTTGCAGGAAAGTGCAAAAGTCTCCCAACATTTATATTATGACTCTTTTTACTAGTGTATTTGACACTAAATAATGAGAAAAGATTAAATCCCATTCTGGTGATCCCTAGCTTCCCTTTACCCTTGCCTGTCAAAGAAGTGATGAAGATTGCCTGCTCTTGCCTTGTTTACCCTCACTGCAGCTATCACAGATAGTGTCAGGTCAGCATGGCTTACAACGCTTTGAACAAGTCTCTGTACCCTTCTAACTCCTGACATTCAATTCAGGAGGCAGGAGGGTTACTTAACAATTGTTTTCTCTTCATATGAGCATTTTATAAGTCATATTGTGAAATAAGAATAAGATATTCCTTCTAGAAACTCTCACCTGCTGGGGAAAGGGAAAGAAGAAGGTAGCAGGGCAGAACAAGAATCAAGTAGATGCGCCCAGTCTAAAAAGGGGGGAGTGGTGCAAACTAGTCCTTACAAGGTCCTTTTCTGAGTTAATGAACTCTGTAACATGCTCAGATCCACAGGCACCATATGCTGTGTCTAATTCTTATAAAACCTTAGGCGGACAGCACTGATAAGGAAAGATGGAAGTTGGAGTTCTTCCACTGCATTGCATGAGGTCACCCTTCACAAGGTTGTGCTTTGCTTGGTTTAATTCCCATCTAGCTAGAAGTTTCTGAAGGAGATTATTGTCAGAAGAGAGTCATGTCTTGTTCCACATAAGCTCTCCAGCTTGGTTCAATTCCCACATAGCTAGAAGTTGCTGAAGGATATTCTTGCCAGAAGAGAGTCACATCTTGCTCCCAATATACTCTCCAGTTCCACTGTTGTTACACATATTAAGGAACACAAAAGTTGTTTCCAACAGTCATGCTCCTGTCTTTCAAGGTGTCAAATCTCAGCTTCAGCAAACCTAGGTTCAAAGCTCTGCTATGTCTGTCTGGGAACCTTCCTCCAAAGGTTTGGTGGAGGACTGGAAGACAAATTATCTTCTAGTCTCTGAGCTTTATCCCAGAGTCACTACACTTGTCTTGCACAGGCTGTGCTCTGTTTGTCTCTACTGCACAGACACACAACCCTATCACTCTCCCACAACAGGAAGGCTATTACTACAGCTACTGTAGGGTAACTGATGTCACCTGAAGCTCATGAATTGTCATTCACTTTCCTGGGTGCTGTATTTCCTTTCCTACAGAATTGAATGTAACAGTTCTATACCCCCCACCCTCATGGCAAAATGGAGCAATGGAGGTATTCCTCAAGGAGGCTCTGAAGGAGGAGAAAACTGAGAGGCAGAGATGTTTGAAACCTACGGTCAGTACACTGTCTCAAACTCTCTTCAAACTGCTATAAAAGGGAGTCCTGTCTGGGTGAAAACAAGTTTGCTTCCTAAAAGAAATGGAGGGCTCCCAAAACCCAAACCAGGGGCAGTGTGGACCCATGTGGTGGACCCACTGACCAAGGTCCCTGCCCTCCTGGTCAGTGGCCAGGACAGAACCTTGGAGAATGCAAGGGAACATGGCAGTGGGTCCTGTGCAACACCCCTATCTCCATCTTCAGGGACCACAGGCCACAGCAAACACATGGTTGGAGAAGGGATAGCTGTGTGTGCAGTCAGCAGTGTCTGGGGACAAAGTAGACCGAGGAATGAGAAGCAGAGGCAGTGTTTGGAGTCCTATCCTTAAGTGATGGACCTGATGTGACAAGGATTGGCACAAGAAAGTCAAGTCACAATCAGACTCTTCCTGGGAGAGTTTGGGAGAAAGCATGTAGGGCACAGAAAGTGGGGACACTCTTCGGCAGTCATCATCAAGTTCTTAGAGAGCTACCACTGCAGACATTCAGGAAGTGGAGGCAAGACACGCAAGTTCCTGGCTTTTCAGATTGATGAAGGACGCAAGAAACTTGCCCAAGACTTAAAAATGGAGGTGGACCCCACCTTCATTATAGCTCCAACTTAAACAGTGGGCAGATGTCTGGGATGTGGATCTCCTCAAAGAACACAGTTCCTGGTCATCCAGACCCCATCAGGCTGTAGTCCATGCAGGGTAGGAGGCAAGGGCACCTCTGCACCACTTTACTCAGCCAGCAGCACCAAGGAAAGAGGGGCAGGTCACAGCTTCTGGAGGCTCAAGGGAAATCTCAGCAAGAACAACCCAAGGGAAGCAGCCAGCAAGGAGCCCAAACCCTTCAAATTTTAAAGAATGAAAAGAGATTGCTATGTGAAAGGAGGTTGTAGCAAAAAGAGCGTTGGTACCTTCACCCAAGTAACAAGTGATAGGACAAGAAGAAATTACTTCGAGCTGCACCAGGGGCAGTTTAGGTTGGATATTAGGAAACATTTCTTCACCAGAAAGGTTGTCAAGCACCTCAACACAAGCCGCCCAGGGTGGAGTCACCATCCCTGAACGTATCTAAAAGATGTGTAGATGTAGCACTTAGTGGTGCACTAAACGTGGTGCAGTGTTGGGTTAAAGTTGAATTTTATGATCTCGAAGGCGTCTTCCAAGCTAAATGATCCTATGATTCAATGATGAGACAGAAAAGAGAAAGATGCAAGGAGTGCAAGCAGGAAAGTACCCCAGGAGGCACTGGGCAGGGCAGTCACTGCACGGGAGCTGCAGGAGGAGGACCCTCTCCTGCCTTCCTGAACGTCGCGGGGGGGATGGATATATATATATTTATAAACTACCCAGGAAAACACTAAACCAAGAAGTTCTTGCCAGAAGTGCGAAAGAAGAACTCCAGATGTGGAAGCCCCAGAGGATGCCAAATGGTTTCCAAAGACAGCAGACCACGAACCCTGCCCCGAGCGGGGCCGGGCCGGGCCGGGCC
>VWZY01004148.1:374035-398167 GCA_013399075.1 Chloroceryle aenea
CTCTGAGATCCTCCGCTCTGGCTACACCCGCATCCCCGTGTATGAGGGTGACCGGCGTGACAACATTGTTGACCTGCTGTTTGTAAAGGACCTGGCCTTTGTCGACCCTGATGACTGCACCCCTCTGCAGACTGTCACCCGCTTCTACCGCCGCCCACTCCACTGTGTCTTCAATGACACACGCCTCGACACGCTGCTTGAGGAGTTCAAGAAGGGTGAGGCTGCCGAGCCACCACCTCTCGGGCTCCCCTTGCACCCCCAATGATTCCCAGGTCAGCAGCCCCACAGCCCACCCCACCCCACGTGGCCTTCTGGCAGGACCTGGCTTGTACCGGGGATGCTGGGGAGAGTTGGGCTCTGCATGTGCTGGTGTCACCCGGTGTCACCTGGTGGAAGAGCCCCTGGGTGGATCGAGGGCTTGCATGCTGGTCGTGCTTGTGATATTACAGAGACTATAAGAGCCTTCAGTCTCAGAGGTTGCTGGCTCAGCAGGTGAGCCTTTCTTACAGGGCTGATGTCTCTGCATAGGTCTGGCACTTGGGCATAGTGCTGGCCTCACACCTCTGCCTAAGCAAGGCAGCATTCACCACTGTTCTGCATGGAGGACTTTATGGCAGACATTGCTTCTTGTTACTTGGCTCTCAAATTTTCAGCTTAGCAATGAGAAGCTGCTCTAGAAAGTGTTTCTGTGCAAGTGGTTTAAAGGAAGAGAAAAAGCCTAAACCCTTAGAAAGAGCTGCATTATTTTTGCAGCTGTGACAGTATTCATAATGAAGCAGCTACCAACAGCCCTAGAGATGCTGAGACTTGTATTTAATTAACCATACCTTAAGACCTTAAGAAAATGCACAGCATGTTGTTCCCCCCCACCACCCCGGGAAATGTGTTTTGCTGCATGTTACTCAGTACGTCATACTGTAGTGAGTGAATCTTTTAAGAAATAGCTGCAGCAGTGACATCCTGCCTGATGTAATGCAGGAGAACAGCACTGGCTCCCAGGCTGCCTGGGACTGCTGTGCCGCAAGCAGATTATGTGAGAAAGGACACCCTGGTCCATCCCAGACAGAGAAAGCCTCTTTGTGAGTCATCACCGTTCTGCTCATTTTTAGAGCTGTGAGGAGGGGAGGATAGAACACTTCTTGTGCACCAGGAAAGTGATCATCAGATACACACAGGCCAGCATCCTCTCCAGAGATGCACAGCTGTGTCCCCACTGCCTCCCAGAATCACAGGGAGAGGAGCTCTGAGTGGCACACACCTACCTTCTCTGCCCCTCAGCAAGATGGATATTCCAGTACTTCCAATATAGTGCAAATCAGCAAATTCCTGTTGTTTTGTTTGTGGTTTTTGTTTGTTTGGTTTGTTTTTTTTTGTTTGTGTTGTTTGTTTTTTTTTATGCTGAGACCATTAGCAAAAGCATTAAGATTGCTCTGGGTTCATGATAAGCTACAGTGGTTCCTCTCCACCCCATGCCTCTTCTAATATAACCAGTTGTCTCTCCTCTTCCTAACATTCTGTGCTTTGCACTTCCTTCTTAACTGTGGTTTCCTGCATGATACTGTGATATTACTGAAGTTCACCTGAGGTCTCTGCTACCTCTCCCCCGTCAGAGAGTTAAGTGTTAACCAAAGCCATCACATGACTTGGGCACAGCCTCCCTTGATCCACCTCACCTGCACTTTGTCTGATTTACGTAGGTATATTCAATGTCTTCCCCCTCCAGATCTGAAATGGCCTTGTCGATGCACACAGCCCCTTTCCTTGCTGTCCTCTCTGCCTTGCTTAAAGAGATGTTTTGTGTGTGTCACTCCATGAGCTGACACGTGCATTAACAAACGTTATGACCTGCTCTAAATTTCCACGTGCTAGTTCCTCATCTCAAATGAACATTACACATCCTTTTTCAGCTTTGCTCCATTAAACTCTTGTCAGTTTACTTTAGGCTCTTCCTCTCATATCTGTTTATCATCATGTCCTTCTGGAGCCTTTTGCTACAGCCCCTATGTAGGGCTCTACCTAAAACTTATTTCTGTTCCCACCTCATTTCTTCTTGTGTTTTCTAAATTACATAGCTGAAAAGCCTTGCTTTTGGTCTTAGTAGCTAACTTAGTGTGGTGGTTAGCAATTCTAGCTCTTCCCTTAAATGTTCTTCTCCCCAGGTGGTGGTGTTCTCCTATTTGTAGGGATTTGGTCACCCCCAGCACCCTGAGTGTGTAGATACAACCCCCCAGCTCAGCCTTGAACTCCTCCTAAACTCCCTTTTCCCAGTTCCAAATGCAGGTACCTGTGCTGGCTCCTGCATTGCAACAGATGTTCTCTCCCAGCTGCCTTCAGTCCCTTTCATTGACATTTCAGACCCACTCTTAATTTCTAAAATAAACATTTCCCATTTGTAATTATGAATCTTCATCACTGTCTCCTTTTCTGTGTCCATTTGAATCATGAAGTATCTTGTTTGATCCAATCAAGGTTGCTTTCCATGGCCAGGTCCTCTGTAACACCTCCACTAATTATAGAGTAGGCTGATTGCTTGTTGGTTCAGCAAGTGCTTAATGAAAGCATTCGTTACTTCACACATCCAAGATTCCTGCAGGACAGCAACTGGTCCCACTGATAAGGCCTTCTTTCTAGGAAACTAAAGTCTCTGATAAGGATGGGCATTGATAACCACCTCAAGGGCCTCAGGTCCCTGACAAAAATCTAGAGAAATTTTTCCAGCTTTCTTTTGCTTCTTCCATGATAAACAATTCTTATATCTTTAATTATTACAGTGTTTATACTAAATATCCATCACATTTCATCTCCCTCCCCCCCGATGGCAATGCATATTTTTGATCTGTTTCCCTAATGATTAATGTTCTGATGTATCTACTATACCCATAATATAATCTTTTTCATAATGTATCAGTAACACAATTTCACTGCCAGAGCCCCTTGCCACAGAACACAGACAGTTTTTCTTTCTTACTGCAAATGTCAAGGGATGATTAAATAAAACACTTTGGGACTCTTGCTCACACCTCCAGCAGCACTTCCCTTTTCAGTCTCTCTTCCTACTCACTGATTCCACACTGTATTACCCTCATTTACCTGATGCATCTCTTTTCTCTCATTGTGCTATCCTTACTGTGAAGATGATCAGCTCTTTCTCCCTCTCCAGTCTTATATAGCAGAGTTTGAAAGGAAGTTTTCCTTCATTGGTATCTAGGTATTCTCTCACCTAGCCTCATTTGATCTTAGTTCCATTAAGATGCATTGATGTTTGCCTTGAGTTTAATCCATAGATGAGTCACAAATCCCCTCTTCCCCCAGCAGAACCCTATGTAGGTGGGATTACCCTCCGTGGACCTGGGGAAGGGCACTTCACTAGTTTGCCAAAACATTCACATCGTATGCAAGTAATAACATACACTTCAGTAGTGCCTGGGGAGCTAATGGCCCCATGTGGTTATAGTAGCTGAGAGCTTCTAGATGATAAAATCTGGCCCCTGCCCCATCACAGCAGAACTGGTCAAAACTTTCGCATCTGCTCTTTCACAAGCCTGCTGCTGGCATTGTTCAGTGTCTTTTTTGTCACTAATACCTGGGGAAAGATGGTAAATCTGAGGCACTAACGGGAACTGGGAAAAACCCAGAGAAGGCTGCAAACAGCAGGGCTGGAGGAAAGGAAGGTTGAGGGCTGGCCTGTGAGAGAATAGCTTGGACTTCAACCCATAGCCCAAAAGAGGAGGACAGATGCAAAAACTGTATTAGAAAGAAAAACCCCAAACATTACAGCAGCATGAAAGAAGTCTAGCTGAAGGAAGGAAATACTTGTGCTAGAAGATGGCTTTGACTTTTATCTTCTCATCAAAAGTCAGTGGAATGGACTGAGAAATAATGAGTCTCTGACACCCAATTTATCATCTTTTCAGGCAATCTAGACATGACTGTGTCTGTAAAGAAAAAAAATCTCTTTAAGAAGGATTTAAATGTCAATCCATGCTTTGTGCTTGTAATGACACCATATTAAAAGGTATGCATAGTTGTGCAGCATTTACATAAAAGTGCTAAGTGGAGTACACTACAAAAAAAGTGTCCCCGCTTCTCTAGAAATAAGAAAATACATACTAGTACAGTAACTTTACCACCTGCAGCCTGAAAGAAGCTGAAGCTACTGAAAGAGTGAAAAAAATTGGAGACAAGTTATTGGTACATCTGTGAGTACCTGGCATTATTCTGGGCTCCCAGGAGGAAATACCTAATACACCAGAGAAATAACGGTGACATATTTAGCAAGTTACAGCAATGTAGAGGGGCAGATGAGGTACCATGATGAACTTCACATTGAGAATATGGAGCTGGGAGAAAAGGTTTATGCATTCATTCAGTGTGAAATGCCGTGGGTGATGTAGTCTGTTTCTCCTCCATTCCTAGAAGATAACCAATGCAATGCATGTTGTGGTTTCAGCCCTGTGATAGAACTTCTCATTGGGAATTTATCTGTGAGGTCCACCTCCTTGTTCTGTAGCATCCTTAGAAGTTATAATCTTGTCCCACTCCTCAAGTAATTTATTGATTTTGTTGATTAATTTACTGGAGAAGTCTATATTCAGCAGTGACATATTTCAGCAAGTGATTTTCCTCTGTCAGAGGAACAGTAGAAATTTACTCTTAGTCCATGTTACTGCAGCAGGGCAGAGGCCAAGGTGCAACTCAAATTAGCCTTCTGTGGTTTGGCATCTTTTAAGAGTTGCTAAAAGTAAATACTCCAAAACCAAACTTCCTGGCTTAGCAGTTAAAACAGCCTGTCCTACTGAGGACAGATCTGTCCTAGGATCCAGTTTCACTTTTCAAAATACTCCACAGCCTCTATTACACTTCTACAAATTGAATATAGCTGGAGAAGGTGCTTACACTTGTCAGGGATTGTGGGGGCAGTACCACTTCAGCTGCTTTTCATACTGTCCTTCTGGGCATAGCAAGTCATTGCAATCACAAAGCATGTCTTGAAATTAGAATCAGCCTTCAAGAGATTTCTGCAAGTGTGATAGCCACTACCTTAGGTACCTTGGTGAGCTGAAGCAATGACCTCCTTAGCCAGTTGTATGGATTAAGGAACTGGCCATTATGCAGGAATTATGCTGTACACATCCCCCAAAGCATAACTGCCTGTCTTGAGAGTGGGTGAGGTGCTGATACACAAAAGATGTAATGCTGCAACTCTGTCTGAAGCATTACTTTGCTTTCCTCCCAAAACTGTACTAAATCTTATTGTGTGAACCCTGGGATGCTTTGCCCTGGCCCAGCAAGCCCAGGAGCAGGCCTTCTCACAGGAGGCATTCCTCAAGGGATGAGGGGAGCTGTGTCCTTGGGGGAGAGGGCAGTCAGCCAACCATCTCTCTTGAGAGCTGTCAAAGGCACCTTCAAACTGAGCTATAGGAAAGAATAAAATGGCCTATGCTACAGACACCAGTGAAAACAGTTTTGCATTGGCTCTTCAGAAGTTTGGTTGTTTTTTTTTTTTAAGTTTCAGAAGGCCTCAGCATCCTTGCAGGCTTCAAGTAACATGCAAGAGGACCTACTATATGTGGGCAGGCAGGGTCACACCCAGGAAGTCAGAATCATGTTGTACAGCAGATGGAAGATGGGATGCCATGTCCCCTCTTAATCTCTCCCTTACCCTCCTGGTCTGTTTTGTCAATGGTACCACTTTATTCCACCTTTTCCCCACTTTTCCTTAAGATGAGGAAGAACACCAAAGCAGAGTATGAGAAAGGCTTTTGTATTCTGCTAGAGGTAGATGTCAGCAGATGAAATTGTCTCTGCTGAGGAAGGTCTGGATTAGATTAGGATTTACAGTTTTCCCTTTACATAGCTCTGATTCCCCACAGAGAGTTCCCTGCAGCCCTCCTGGTTATTTCTCACAATGTAGGTGTAGATATCTATTGCCTCTGGGTACATCTCCTCAGGCATGCAGTTTCACCCTCAGTGCAGAGTCATGGTAACACAAGAGCACACTTAACACACAGTTCCAGTTTGAAAGGTTCAGATCAGGGTCCTCACTTCAGATACAGGTCAGCAAGGGGACACAGAGGTGCTGGCAGTCCCTGATCCAGAGAAGAGCTCTAATGAAAAGCACGCAGAAAACAGATTTCAGTTACATCATGGTTGTTTCATGAATCAACCTGATTTACCAATTACTCCTCATTTTTCCTTCCATTTTGTAGCTCTAAATGGTTCATGGTTTATGCTTGTACCTTTGATCTCCTAGAAACAGCTTTAGATCTTATCATAAGATTCATGAAAATAATTTCGATGGTCAGAATGCTCATTCTGTGGAATGAGACAAGGCTAAAGCATCTTTAACACTCCTCTGGCAGAGCACCTGCATAAAACAAATTATAAAGTAGTAGTCTGGGCTATATTTACAGCCAACAGCACTTTCTTTCCCACAAGTAAAGGCATTTCCATGTGTTCAGATCCTGTTCTCCCATCCGGGAGGACACTTTGAGGTGGATCTATGAATCCAAGGTCATTAGGTACCTATGAAAAACAAGCCTCCTAAAAATGGGCATAGAAGCTCTAGATACCTGTTTAGATGCTTGCTCCATCCGGAAGCTTTCAGCTGTTTATATTAGCTCTGTAATTTAGCATTTTGAGGCATTAGCTTTCCCCTGAAGCTGTTGTTTGAAAAGAGCAGATTTCATATAGCTCATAAAGAATTTAGTACAGTTGTATCCCATGCTGAGCAGACACTTAATCACCTATAGACTTCCTGTGCAAGAACAGCGGAGGCTGGTGGAGCTATTCACACAAGTAAAGTTAATTGCTCATTTGTCCTAGCATTTGCCAAACCAAGGCTTTGATTCTCTGTGCTTTCCTGCATCAGTGATAGCCCTGTAAAATTCACATGTGACAGCTTATAGTTGGGAAGCAGCTCACCCCTATAATTCATTTCATTTGAGCTATCAAGCAACAATTACAATAGCACAGTTTTTGGAATCAATTTTACGGAGCTTAAAGCTGGTTTAGATCAAGTTTGGGGGTTTAAGTAACTTACTTCTCTATTGTAGTCCCACGGAGGCAGACCTGCAGGGTAATGGCAGGAGAAGAGAATGGACCCCTCTGATGTCCCCAGGTCTGTCCTTGTGCCACCTTCCCTTGGACATAACTTCCATCTCATAAAATAGCCCATCTTCTGTCCTTCTACCTGCCCCAAAAGTCACTGATTTTCCTATGTGCAAGTATAGGAGCTCCTAGGTTAAAGCAGGGGTTTGTAGATGAGCCTGGCAGCATCTCCAGTCTATGAAGAAACAAGCCCTAACCATACAGCCAAGGCACCCACAAACAACACCCCATCACCTCTCCTGCCATATTTATAGCATCTGTTAAAGAAAGTGATGGGAGGAGACCTAGGACCAAGCTGGATTAGGGGGCAGGACTTTGCAAACGTTTTCATATCCCTCAGGTGTGAAGTCAGGCAAGTCAGCCCTGACCCAGCAGGGATCAGCTGGGAGCAACAGTTGTGTAGCCAGCTCTGTGAAGGATGGGAGCAGATTTTGGGGTGTTTCATGATCAGCTGTCTGGACAGGGGCTAGGATCAATTCACTTGGTTTGGGCCAGGAGCAAACACATGAATTGCAGCAATTTTCCATTCATTGCTGGGTACCTGCTCCATTGCTAATGAGGGTGTTAGCCTGGAAACCTAAACCTGGGGGTTTATAGTGTGGCTACAAGTGTTTATTTTCTGTGAAAATAAAGAACCCTTGAGCCCTGTAACAGCCCTCCTGGCTCTGCCCACAGTGAAGTGAAACCATAGGTCACCTTACAGACTAACAGTGCTTGGTTATTTCTATAATCTAATTTGCCTCTGTGAGAACATGGAGCTGGAATCACATTTTTCTGAGGCTGCTCTAGAGTAAATTACAGTGCCGATGTAGGTGTCTGGCCAAAAAAAGAATTCCCTCCATTAGTCTCTGACTGCCTTTAAGTAGCACCTAAGCTTTTTGTAAGGGCTTGGTGATTTTGGGTTGCATGTAAATGTCATTAACAACAAGCTTTCTGCCAAAAGAAATAACTTCTTCCCTCTCCTTGCTCACCCGAGGACGTAGGAGACCAGATGGCCCCAGTGTTTGGGAGCAGGGTTTGGCAAAGGAGAGGTTTTCAAAAGTTGGACTTTGCTAAGATGAAACATAGCTGTTGCTGCTGTCTTGTGGCCAGCTCCAATGTTTTTTTCTTTTTAAGTCTCAAGTCATGTTGCTTTATTACCCATCGAACAGACAAGATGCACAAACCCCTATGTGAAAAGGAGTCACATAGATGGATCCAAAGAACATGCTGAAATTTCAATGCCCCGAGCTATCAATTTGTTTTTTTAAAGTGCATTTCAGTGCTACTTGCTGCAATGTCATGTTCCCATTTCTAATTCTGTAGGCGTGGGAGGCAGTGAGCTGCTCTCTGAAGTCTTGCAATAAAAGCTTGGTATGAGGAGGAGGGAATTTATACTGTGGAAAATGCCCAATGTTTGCTGTGAGAAATGTATAGTGATGATCTTCAGCTGAGAAATATAATTTGCTCATCTCACATCCAGGGCAGGATTATTTGAAGGTTGCATAGTCCCCAGCAAGTTATGTTTGGTGCCAGGTTGTGCTGGATGCACTCATCCCTACGACAAACCAGAATGCACAAGTGGGCGAGGAGTGAGCTGTGCAGCAGGCAGGAGCCACCCCTGCTGCATCTGTACATATAAACACTGATCACATCCCCTCACCCAGAGCAGCAGGAAAATTTGTGAGGGAAGCTTTATGGAAGAAGCAAATGCAGAGGCAGCTGCATAGCAGAAGGGACCTACCCCCCTTTTAAGTGACCATTGCTGTTCAAAGACCTCAGCTTTAGGCCCATTAGGAAAATAAGGTATTTGCAAGTTTCTGGAGATCCCTGCAGTGCCCATGGTACAGTTGAGTTTGTGGTAGCATTGCAAAAGGAGACCCCAGGGATCAAGAGCACACAGGAGCAGAAGTTGTTGGCTGTGAGGCTGATGAAGGAAATTTTAAACATTTTAAGTAAAGCTAGAGGTTCATAACCTGTGTGCACTGCTATGCAGCATAGGAGACAGAGGGGCAGTAAGAAAACCAGTGCTGTTCATTAGCAGCTCCAAGAATACACTGGAGCTAGAAATCCAGACATTGTGGCTTAGAAGTTGCATTCTAGTCAAGCTGCTGAGCAAGAGCATAAATCTGAGCAGATGATAAAGGAAGGGAGAAGTTGAAGAAGTCAAAACATCTCTCAGAAAGCTGGATGTGCAAAAACAAATAACCATGTTTCAAGCATGCCAAAAGCAAGAAGCCTGAGCCTGTGTCAGCAGAGCTGACAGCTTACTGGGGCAAGTGAGGAAGCTGAAACTGTGATTGAGAAAGACTGCGACTTCCAAGCAGGAGTCTCCATCACAGCAGCTGAAGGTCCTGGTCCCAGTCTGCTTACTTAAGGTATCAGAGTGGAGGTGCCACCAGGGTAAGGGTTTGGAGAAAATGTTCAGGTGCAAGACAATGTCTTGAAAAGCATTCAGCCTCTGTGTCCAGATGGTTCACCCAAGATTTCTGCAGGAGCTGGCTGAAAGCTGCAAACAAACATATGCATTTCTTCATTAAAACCAGCTGCTCTTCCAAGGAGCTAGAGGCTTTGCCCATATTTTAAGCTTTAGGATCTGTCCAGACAGTGAAGATAAAACAGTGTGGGGCAGCTGTACCTGGCAATTTTATAGGAAAGATAATTAACAGAATGAGAAAACACCAAGAAGATGAGGGAAACCAGTAGAGCCCAAGGACATGCTGGCATTTCTGTGCTGGAGGACACTGTCTCATTGCTCTGTTACTGTTGCTCGTGCCAATGAAGCCGAGGGGAGGCAAGAAGCAGCTGGTATAAAGTACAATCCATTCCTGCGCATGAGGCTGTCAAAGAGCTAAAAGGAGTGACTTGCAGCAGATTGCCTGAGTAAAGAAAGCAAGCAGACCCAAAAAAAGAGCCAGATAGAGTCTTGTGACACTTAGAAATAAGTCTGGGGAGTAGCAGCTCTGTTAGGCTGGTCTATGGGTCCAGGACTTCTAATTGGGTTAGAGTGGCTGGGGTGGTTTTGGATGACAGTGACTGCTACTGAGGTTTGGCTGTGATCTGGGCCTCCCACTGAGCCCTGTCCACCTGCCAGCCCACTGTGCAGGGCACCCTTCTCAACAGGGGTGGGGGTCTCACTGCCGCTCTTCTCTCCCCCCACAGGGAAGTCCCACTTGGCCATTGTGCAGCGGGTGAACAATGAAGGGGAAGGGGACCCGTTCTACGAGGTGATGGGGATTGTCACCCTGGAGGATGTCATTGAGGAGATCATCAAATCCGAGATCCTGGATGAGACGGATCTGTACAGTTAGTGTCCCAGAGCAGCTACTGCCATTGCAGGAGCCAGGGTGGAAGCCCTCATAAACAGACAGACATGTGGGTAGGAAACAAGCCAGAGCAAAATGTGGTCTTTCTCCAGAGCAATTAAAAATCACGGTGGAAAAAGTCTTGCTCAAGATAAAAGCAGCATCAGCATCAGCAGTTGGTGGTTGGGCAGGGCCTGACCCAGTGACACATGCGTTGGGCATGAAGTACCCATGGGTGGTTCCCAAGCTTCTTTGCAACTCTAGGGGATGCATCCAGCCAGAGCAACCCAGGAGTCATTCCAGAGAAAGTGTGTTTTACCACTCTGCCCACTCCCTAGGGAGCTGCTCCCTGAGCTGTGATGCACGGCACATTTTGTGTGCCTTGCTGCTCCAGCTGCTGCTCCACAGCAGCCCTGCCATAAGGTGCAGCAAGACGTGTGTTTCTATATATGTGTCCATGTGGTATGGGGCTCTGCAACTGTAGTGGCTTTGTGGCTGCTGCATGTGGGTGACCACAGGACTCTCTGCCCTGCAGCAGATAATCGGAAGAAGGAGCGGGTTCCCCACCGGGGACGCAAGACCCAGGACTTCTCCATCTTCAGGCTCTCCGAGAGCGAGATGAAGGTGAAGATCTCCCCACAGCTCCTCCTGGCTACACATCGGTTCATGGCAACAGGTACTATTGCCCTTGTGCAAGCCCCGTGTCTCCCTGCAGCAGTGCCATCCCTGCAGGGCATCCTTGAGCTGTCCTTGGGTCAGACTCCCTGCTTAGCAAGCAGTTTCCTCCTGTCTGGACCCCCACCCTGGGCATCCTGTTGCTCCACCATCATGGGTCTCCATTTGACTCCCCTCTGTGCAGCGGGGTGCTGAGGCCAAGTACAGCTCAGAGGATAAGGGGTTCCTGGCAGCCCCATCCCCACAGAACCAAGTGTGTATTGCCTCCCCTCTAGAAGTGGAGCCTTTCAAGTCCGCCTACCTCTCTGAGAAGATCTTGTTGCGGCTCCTGAAACACCCCAATGTCATCCAGGAGCTCAAGTATGACCGAAAGAACAAGAAGGCAGCGGAGCATTATCTTTACCAGCGCAACCGTCCTGTTGACTACTTTGTCCTCATCCTGCAGGTACCTGGGGCAGCAGAAAGTGGAGTGTGGCAGGAGGTGGCCTGTCTCTCCATGCCATCTTGCTCTGGGCTACTTCTGCCAGTGGAGATGCACATGTTCTCATATGGGCTGGCAGGAGTCCCTGCAGCACAGGGTGGGTTGGTGGCCAGGAATGTGGGATGCTTGTCTTCTGAGTGGGTTTTCCTTCTTCCAGGGGAAAGTGGAGGTGGAGGTTGGCAAGGAAGGTCTGCGGTTTGAGAATGGGGCATTCACCTACTATGGTGTTCCTGCCATCATGGCTGTCGTCTCCTCAGGTAAGGGCTCTGCAAGCTCACTCTGGCCCTACCTTTGTTTCTGCAGCCTCCACTAGGCTAAGCTAGCTGGTGGCCAGGAGGAGGGGCTGGCCATGGGGTGGGGTGGCCCTGCTGTGGGGTAGAGGGGAAGGTGGGAGCTCTTCCTCTGCGATTTCTACGCCTCCAACTGTTTTTCAGATAATGATGTGCGGAAAGCGGGCAGCCTGACTGGATCCTCTTTCCTATGTAAGTATTTCAGGACTGGCTGAGGCTTTAAAACCTCTGCTCCATGTCGCTGGCTGGATGGAGGAAGGATGGGTTTACACCCTGTGCTGAGCAGCTCAGGCTCTGTGCTGAGGTCACCCACTTAAAAAAAATGGTGGAGAAACAACATGCTGAGGGGCTGATGCCGCAGAGTTTCTGCAGAGGGACTTTCCATGCATTAGATCCCTGCGGGTGGATCCCAGCACAGCTGGTGCTGCAAGGGACACTGCAAGGGACATGCCCACAGATGGCAGTGTGCCCATGTGGATGGGAGCCCTGTGACTTCTGGCATGGTGCATTTAGGTCTCAGCGTAACACCTCTGGACCCATTCGTGTTTCTGAGGCTCAGAGCACAGCTCTGCGGTGGGGGAACAGGGACCACTCAGGGATTGCAGAGATAGTTAATTTACCCATGAGCTGTCCACACACTGGGGGAGAAATTAGCTGAGTTAAAAGTAGATGCCCCAATCCTAGTAAATTCCCTACCTGCAGAGCTGATAGGCTGATGAGCAGATCCCCTTGCTTGCATCAGTTAAGAGGGAGCTCTGATCAGGGGAGATTGTGACACACAGCACACCCATACCCCCTTCATTACTGACCATCCCTGCAAGTGTTTAGTGCCTGATGGCTTGGGAGCAGGCAGAGGTGTGGCTCACCCCTAGTCCAGCACATCCCTCACCCCAAACCCCAGATGTTACAGTGCCAATGATAAGCCAAGGATGTTCTGGGTGCCTAATTAAAACAAGAACCTGCTAAATTCAGCCTTTAGAGGGGTGGAGGGAGGGATGTCATGGAGAGAAGAGGGAAAATCCCGTGGGGCAGGTAACTGTTGTGCAGCTCTGGGGTTCACCCATTTCTTGCTGCCTGCTTTGTTTCCATTTGAAAGGGTGACTCATGGACTGCTGGATTAACCCTGCAGTGCACATTCCTGCTCCCTTGTACATCCACAGCATGCTTGGTTTGGACAGAAGGAATAAATAACATGTCTGTTTTCCCCTGGGGCATTACTGTATGGCCCAATGCCCCCATGCCCTCAGTGACTGTCCTCAGGGCCTCACCGAGGCTCAGGTGGTGGGTACTGCCTGCAGGCCATAGGGCAGGCAAGATGCGAGTCATGGTGTCATGAGATGTTTTCTGCCATCCATCCAGCCTTGCCTGACACAGGATGTGTGTGGTGTTGCACTCCTGGTCAGTGAGAAGGCAGAGTGAGAGCAGAGGTCACAGGGCAGCAAATCTCAGCAGAAAGGAGTGTCAGCAGTGTGTCACAGCAGAGAATTCAGATGTTAAACCTTGAGCATTTAAGAAGTTGTTATTAATTAACCATTGCTGTATGACTTTTATGGCCAGGAAATCTTTGGTGTTGGCAGCCAGGGCAGGGGTGCAACAGCAGGGAGCTGGCCAGGCCAGCCCTGCAGCGGGTCAGGCAGTGAGAGCAGGGAGAGAGCACTAGTGGTTATCAACCCGTCCTTTGCTCCCGCCTGGATTAGGTTGTTCTGGGCAGTGCTTTATTCTGGTGCCTTTGCTTGGGTTTTTATTTGCACAAGGTTTCGATCCAGGGGGATATGGAACGGGCGTTACTGGGGAGGAGTGAGGAGAGCAGAAAGAGGAGGCTACGGGGCAAATTTCCTGTGGGTTTTACCTTCAAAGCCATTTGAAACCATTAATCACATAGGCAGTAGACGGTTCCTAACATGTTGCAGCCATGCTTCAGGCACGGTATCTGGAGGGAGGGCAGCACACCCCAGGCAGGAGTGCCAGCAGCTGGGGGAAGCATGGCCATGGCAGGAGGAAGGGCTGGCAGCCAGTGGGCTCAGATCTCCCACTGCTTTCGAGATGAGTGCTGCCAGCAGCAGGTAGAGCAAAGATGAGGCACCAGGAAGTGTTAGCAAGCACATTGCTCATGCTTTGTGGTGACCTCTCTGTGCTCCCCATGGAGCCCTCCACCCTTGCTGTAACCCATGGCATTAAAACATGGAAAGTGAATGTCCGGTGATTTGCCCTCTTTGTGGGAATCGGTCAGGCAGACTCGGGGTCCTGACTTCTTGTGGTTCCTGCACAGAGCAGCTCTGGATGGGTGGCTTTTCATGGCATCGCCCCAAGTCTCTTGAGGTGCTGGGCCCCATGGGGAGCTGCAGGCAGCTGGGCACAACTGCCTTTGCTTTGCATGATGCTGAGGGACTCCTGTCAGCCCCTGACTCTACAGAGCGCATCCCCTCTCTACCACCTGCCTGCACACACAGAAGCATCCCAGATGCCAAGTACAGTGCCGTGGTTTAGTTTCTGCCCATATTCCAGGTGGCACAAGCCGACCTCAAAGTCTGCTCTCCTGGTAGTGGCTGGTGAAGGGCTGGAGCAGGGTGCCAGGACTCAGCCAGTGGGAGAAAGATGCTTTCTGCCCATCCTGTGCTCTAGAAAAATGTGTGGCTGTGGAGACAGGCCTGTCAGGAGCTGGTCCTCCCCCTAGCCTCACCTCTTCTTACCTTGTTGCAGAGCAATCTGTTGATTTAAAACATTCAAGTCTGTGTCTGTGCTGATGTCTCTGTCCCCAGGGCTGGCAAGTGCCTCCTCAGATCTGAAGCAGGAGGGTATAAGAGAGGTGGGAAGGGATGCTGGAGGCAGTGGTGAGAGCTCAGCCCCAGGCTGCTGGCACATGATTCTTCTTCTCATTCTTCCTCTTGGTCTGTCCCCAACCCTTACCTCCATCCCTCACCTTCCCCTGTCCCCTCCTTCCTTCCCTCTCTCTGCAGTGCCCATCTCAGTGTCCCGTACCTTTGCCTTCAGCAGAGGAGACTCACTGGCTGGCTCTCCAGGTAATGGGGCATGGCTTTGGGCAGGGACCTCCACATGTGCCAAGCTCTTTCCAGCTCCTTGTACATGGTCCACCAAGCCCCCTCCACCCTGCATGCCAGGCAGTGCCCAGAGAAAAGCACCCACAGCACCCAGTGCTGGGCAGCCCCTCACCGGTTGGACCATGTGTGGCATACGGCAGACAGCAGTCCTGTCCCTGCTGCAGCCTCCCCAGTAAGATGTGAACCCCAGGAACAACAGAATGGAAACAAGGAGGAGCGGCTCAGGTGTGCAGTTCTGTAATTTCCTGCACTCAGTGCTTGAGGTTTCTTGCTATTTGCTGCTTCTGGCCACAGTTACCTGTGGCCCTGCATACACACTGCTCTGCTTCACTTGCTTTCTGGCACTCTGGGTAATAGAAGGACATTTTAGTAGTGGAGCAAAGTCAGCAAGATGTTGACATCACCTGTGCAAGGAACAAGCTGCCTTTGCTTCCTAATAAATCACTGACCGGACAAAATCCATCATACTGCGTGTCAGAGGCCATTAGTCCATGTGAGCGATGGGCCAGCTTGCTATGGCACCCTCTGCTTTTGTCAGGGTAGACAGGAGCGTGCCCTCAAGGCAGGTTAAGTAAACCCCCTGGGCTGCCAGCTGCAACCAGGAGAATTTGTGCCAAGTGCTGTGTAGAAGGCTTGCATTAGGAGGAGAGCTGTCAGTCAATGTGACATGCAGGCAGCAGGCAGCAACTCTAACCTCTGCTGCTGGTGCCAGATTGGATTCTTGCCTGCCCAGTCCCTTTGGTTTGCATGGGGCTGGCATGGGGCAGAATCTCTGCCCACAATGTGCATTGAGGAAGACACACCATTGAGAAAGACACCCCCCCCACTGCAGAGCCCCATAGGTCCCCTGCCAACCTTGGTGTGCATGGGGCACAGCCACTGGAGGTAAAGGGCCCACAGGTGGCACCACAAGTGAGTGTTTGCCTCTCTGCTGTCCCCTCCTGTAGTGAACAGGTCGCCGTCACGGTGCAGTGGGCTCAACCGCTCCGAGTCCCCCAACCGGGAGCAGAATGACTGTGGGGGCAGCACCACACAGCTCCACAGCAGCAGCAACAACATCTACACACCTGACTACTCTGTGCACATCCTCTGCGACGTGCAGTTTGTCAAGGTACCGCTGGGATGGCAAGTACTGTCCCACCCTAGCCAACCCCTGCCTAAGTACCCTCTCACCCTGCTCTGCTCTGTGAGCCTGGTGGGTGCCCAGTGGGTGCTGGGCAGTCTCAATCTCTTGCTCTCCAGGGGTTTGGTGCCACCAAGACGCCAGGAGGTCCTGGTGGGGCTTGGTGCCCACTGAACTGGACACACATGTCTGTGTTCCCAGGTCACTCGGCAGCAGTACCACAATGCGCTGGTGGCCAGTCGCATGGACAGTTCGCCCCAGTCCCCTGACATGGAAGCCTTTGATAGGGATTCAACCAAGGCCTCAACTGCACGGGAAACCCCACAGACACCCAAGGAGGACCCCACCACCCTCTTGAATGAGAAGAACAGTGTCATGTGTAAGTGACCTGGCAACATCCCTTCCCTGCCACAGGCCAGCACTCTGTCCCCCCTGGGGGGGCCATGATGGGACCTGCTGGCATGACGGCCATACCACCACTGAGATGCAGTTGCACATGGCCTGGGGCACATTGGTGTTTGCACGTAGACACCTGTGGATGCTGTTCTATGCCTGCACATGCACACAGGTGCAAGTGTGCAAGCATGTAGTTCCTCACTTCGATGTGCTTGTGTCCCCTGGGCATCCCTGGCACTGGCACCTGTTGCCACGGCTGGCATCCCGCTGCATCCTTCCCTAGGGCACAGCACCTCCCTGCCCTGCTGCCATGCTTGCCCTGTGTCCCTACAGGCAGTCGCTCTGAGGGGCTGCGCAGTCCCAGTGAGTCAGTGTTCCTGCGCATGGAGAGCATCCCCTTCATCCAGGAGGAGCTGGCTGACAACGAGGAGAACAGCAAATGGCAGAGGGAGTTTGGATGGGACATAGATGAACACAACCCTGGGGATGTCGAGGGTTGCAGTGCCCCAGGGAGCTGCAGCCATGCTGGGCTTTTGCAGACAGTGAGTGCTGTGGCACCATCCTGGAGGGACAGTCCTCAGGCAGAGAGACTGGGACCAGCTCATCACCAAGCAGCTCTGAGGAGACGCTGGGCAGGAAGCTGCTGAGATCCCTCAGTGAGTGACTGACCTGGGGAAGGAGAACCCAGGGTAGAGCTCTCTCCCAGCACTCCACTGCCTGGGTCAGCTGCTCACCAGCTCTGTTCTGGGGACATCTGGCATGGGGCTAGTGTGGAGCAGGGGGCCAGCCTGGTTCCCCGACAGTACCCCAGCAGCAGGCAAAACTGCACCTAGGGCTAGCTCAGCAGAGCCAGCCACATGGCCCTTACTGAGTCCCTTGCACCCCATCCTGAGCACCCTTGTTAATGCAGGTGGGCACAAACAGTGGCCGTCACCAGAGGGTGAGAAGACTCCAGAGGAGAGCTCCAATCTTGCCCCATTAATCACCTGAGCAGCAGTGTGGCTGGAGCACGGTGCTGGAGGCCCATGCAGACTGGAGGTAGGAAGCTGCCTCTTGGTGCGATATTCCTTCCCCAGCAGCTGGGAGGTTGCTCAATTTCAATAGTGTAAAATCAAGTTTCAAGCAGCTAAGCCAAACAATGTGGTTTGGAGCCCATGTGGGCTTGCATGTTGCTGGGGGCTGGAGCAGGGTCAAGGGAGGTAGCAGCAGAGTCAACCATCCTTGGGGCAGGAATGGATGTTGGCATCAGAGTGAGACCCTGACTTGCGTTTTCACAGCTCAGTATGTGTGTCTTCACCAGCGTCCTTGAGCCTGACTAGGAAAGGTGCTTCAGACTTGAGCAGCAGCAGGTCAAGCAGGGCAAACTCTGGCTGCCTGCACCAGGTTGTGCTTGTGTCTTCCAGGTCTGCAGCATGGGGGTCTCCTGCTGCGAGGCTCATGTTCAACAGCAGCAGGTCTGCATCGCTCGCTGCCTGCTCGCCTGCCTGCCCACTCATGCCACCCCTCCCTGCAGGACTTGTGCAGAGCCCCATCCCCAGGCGAGAAAGGATGTGCCCCCAGCAGGGCTGAACTACCCAGGTGGCCTGGACCAGCTAGCTGGAGTCCGAGGGCCATTGCCCAGCTGCTTCTTGATAATATCTGGTCTCAAGGACAAGGTGGAAAAAGGAAAGGAAGAGAAGTGTCTGGCACAGTGTCCCTGCAGGCAGAGCAGGGAGGGGCAGCCCAACCCAGAACTGTCCTTAGCATCATTTACCATCCCAGCAAGTCCTGAAGCCCATCAGTGCTGGGTGCTGCATAGATATGGTCTTCGCCCTAAGAATGTGCTGTTTGGGAGGTGCCATGTGCAGCTCAGGGCCCCAGCAGATGTTCGTGCTGTGCCCAGTGACATGCACACTTGCAGTGCCTTGCGCACACTGACCATCGACAGCCTGGCACTCCCAAACCCCTGCGAGGCATGGGGCAGGGAGCCCAGCTCACCGCTGAGTGCAGCCCCCCTCCCTGGGGAAGGCTGCTCCACACTGCATCAAGCCATCCTCCTCTCCACTCATGGCTGCCTGTGCAAGGGAGGCTCACACCAAGCCTTCGGGTTGGTACAGACCAGTCAGTAGTTTTTGTAGAGGCTGAACACAATGGGAATACTAACATTAAAAGTGATTTTTCCCTGAGCAATGCCCTGTCTCTGTGAATGGGTGTAGGGAAAGACGTGCTAACCTCTCCACGAGGCCAGCCTGCCCTCCTACCTGTGCCAGAGGTGTCTGGAGTAACAGGACTCAGCATTGCTGAAGGGACGAGGTAGAGGACCAGGTCAGCAAGTGCTTCCTAGTTTCTCCCTGTGAACCTGGGCTCTCTATCAGTCTTGCTGCCAGAAAAGCAGAGCCATGCAGAGAGTTACACCATAGCAGTCCAGGCAAGGACTGAGGAAGAACAGGAATTAATATCATGCCACCGCAAACAATAGCGGGATACACATGCTGGAGTACAGCCTGACAGATAACAACAGAAATCTCATAGTCCACCAATGCTGATAAAACTTCATCTGGAATAGCTGTATCCCTGTCTGGGCACTGCCCTTCTGAGGGAACATACAGCAATTGAAAGGATGCCAGAGGAAAGCAAGGACTGGAAAACAACCTACCCCAAAGGCTAAAGGAAACGGGGTCACTTAATCTTAACTGGTGGAGGATGTGAAGGGGAGAGAGGAAGTTTTCAAATACATAAAAAGCTGTTGTGAAGAGGAAAGGAATAATCTGTTCTCTGTTGCCATGGTAAGTAGGATAATGGGTAATAAGATTACACTGCAGAAAGGAAGAAATTTAGGTCACTCATCAGGAAAAATAAGGGTGGTAAGTCTAGCAAACCATGGGTATTGATCACATGTAGGTTGGGCCAGGCTCCACACGTAGCAGTCTGTAATGAGAGAAGTATAGACAGATGTCAGAAATAAAAGCAGAATTGGTTCCTTTAACTCCTCCTGAGACCACCTCTAGAAGTAGTTATCCTTTTCATCACTATGGATGGACACCAAGAGGAGAATAAGCTCCCCACATCCCCACCTGCACAGAAGAAAATGCCTCTGGCTCCCCTCTTATGTGACATGAACACAAATCTGAAAAGGACAAATGAAACCCCCCATACTCTCTCTGCAAACAAGGCAAGGGATCAAGGCACCATTTTTGACTTTACTGTCTAAGCTGCAGCACAAGCAAAATCCATCAGGACAACAGCGACTATTACTAACTGACCCAAGGAGAGGGACTGTTCCCCTTTCTTCACCAAGATCTTGGCAGGATGCTGCTCCCTCAAGGTGGCAATATCAATTCCACAAATAGATCTGTGAACAGTGACTGCAGAGAGCAGAAACAGATGGTCCCGGATCTTTTTCAATGCCAGAAACACGGGCTGTTGCCAGCAGGCCCTGCTAAGCCAGGAGTAGATGGTGGCTCATGAGGGGCATGCTGAAAAGGAGAACAGCAAAGATCTGCTTTTTGACACGTCAGTGGAAGGCCAGGAGCTCTGGGCCAGGGTGAGATCGACAGATGGCTGGGTAACAACACACCCAGCCAGAAAGCAGGCACATACAGACAGGATGAGCTGGACAACACAGGGCAGAGAAAACACAAGATGGACATGGGAGGAACTGGTCAGCTTCATGTCATCACAGGGAGTTTCCAATAGGACTGTGCCCCAGTAGTAGCAACTGTCATCATCAGAGATGCAACATACCACAAGAAGGGAAAACCTTGAAACAAACTGGGGAAGATCCAGTGGACAAACAAGGATGGCAAGGCTTTATCCTCAGCCTGGGAAGTGGCCAGCAGAGCCTGCAGGCACAGTATTACACCAGTCAGGGGTAGTGTTCAGAGATGGAGTTTTAATTTTCTGTCAGCAACAAAAAAGCAATTATCACAATTACAAACATTTGCTCAAATAAGGCTCAGAACTTGGTGGGAGTGCAGCAACAGCTTTACCCTCCCCAAAATACTACTGAGTGATATTAGCTCACAAGCCGTATGAGATCCCAGCCAACTGAGCTGCTATCCCACAGTGCATTGCACTGGCACCAGGCTTTGCCTAGATCAAACTATTCAGTTACATGGAGTTGATTTGAGTGTGCTAAAGATGCAGCTCTAAGCATCTGAAGACCAGGCTGTTGTTGGTCAAAGAAGAAGCAAAGCAGCTCATGATGCTCCCACCCTCCTGGGGGCACTGGCTTACCACCTTGTGAGGGGTACTTAAAGGTCAAAACATCATTATCCCTGATTGAGCTACTGCTCCCATCTTTATTAAACACCAAGAGGTGTGGAACAAAGCAAACCATGAGAAGGGAAAGACACAGACTACACACTACAGCTTTGGTGACTTCATGTAAGTTTGGTTGTTCATGTGCTTCATTGGATTTTTGTGACGGCTTCATGGATGGACTTGGCCACATAGTCCAGGTTCTTGGTAGTTAGGCCACACATGTTGATGCGCCCACTAGCCATCAGGTAGATGTGTTTTTCCTTGATCATGTACTCCACCTGCTTAGCTGGGGAAACAATTGAACATCATGTCAGAGCAGTTACCCCACAGGTCAGAAAAGCCCAAAGAACTAGTCAGGGATGCTTGAATGTTTCACAAGCAGAAAACTTCCAGCACTGGCCACTAAAATGCTGCCTGACACTTCATCCCTGTCTAGTCATAGAGGCAGTAATGCCAGGACTCCCATGAGGTCTCCTGCCTGGACTGCTTCAGCCAAGTTCACCCTCAGTGAAGTTATCCTCACCCAATCCTCCCTTCAGACCACTTGGTACTTACGGTTCAACCCTGTGAAGCTAAACATGCCAATCTGCTCTGTGATGTGGTTCCAGGTGCCTGGGGTCCCAAGGGACTCCAGTCGAGACCGGAGCTCTGACCGCATCAGCAAGACCCGATCTGCCATTGTCTTCACATTGTCCTTCCTAGAGTAGGCAGTAAACAGAGTGTGAGGAGGGGCACCTGTCTGGTTTGGAGCCATCTGGCCAAGCCTGGCTTTCAGGGAGACAGCTTCTCCCCCTTTCCCTCTCCCAACACATACCACTCAGCAAAGAGTTGCGGGGAAGCAAGCGTAGTTGCCACAATGCGCGCTCCCTGGGAGGGAGGGTTGGACCAAGTGGTGCGCACAATCTTCTCCATCTGGGAAAGCACACGCTGTACGTTGTCTGCATCCTTTCCCACCACAGTCAGGTTCCCCACACGTTCATCTGTGGACAAGCCAAGACACGTAAGCCATTGGTCCCACATATCATGGCAAAGTAGAACTCTCCCCACACCCCGACATGCCAGCCCCATCTATCTGGGTATGATGTTACTGGGCCAGCTTACTGCCAGACACTCACTGTAGAGCCCAAAGTTCTTGGAAAACGACTGTGCACAGAAGAGCTCAAAGCCCTCGGAGACAAAGTATCGCACAGCCCAGGCATCCTTGTCCAGGCTGCCAGAGGCAAAACCTTGGTACGCTGAGTCGAAGAATGGAAACAGGAACCGGCGCTGCAAGGAGGAACAATGTTAGAGGGAAACCCCTTCCCAACAACCTTCACTTTACTGCCCACTGTCCCCATAAGAGGGAAAAATGATCATTGAGCTTCCTGGTGAATACAAAGGAAATGTGTACCAGACTGGGTTATTTTCTTTCTACTGAGTACTGGGTAAAAGAGTAGGAAGACCGAAGTGGTCAATAAAAGGTTAAATGCAGGAGAAAACTGCATTTGAGGACACAGGCATGAGAGATGCACCACCTTGTATCATACTATCTAGCACCTGTAAAAAACAGGTGCCTGTAGACAGTCTTTCCATAATGCCACAGAGTCTGAAACCAAGAGCTTGGAGGCATGAGTAGAACTGGGATGCTTCTATCCTCTGAGCACAGAAAAACAGCATCCTCTGTCAGCCTCTCCCTTCAACACCTGCCCTGTGGGACTCTTCCAGACCCTGAAACATCTAATGCCATTTCCTAGAGCGTGTTTTGGATGTGATTGTTCTGGCTGGCATAAAAGCTACCTGTCCCCTCAGCACTGCTTGAGCCCTAGCAACAGCCCATACCTTCATAACAGCAGCAATCTGCTTCCACTGGTCGGGAGTAGGGTCTGTGCCCGTTGGGTTATGCGCACAGGCATGAAGGATGAAAATGGAGAACTCCGGGGCTTTCTGAGGAGAAGACAGGTCTTGGTCATGCATGCAAAGACTAGGCACCCACAGGAGAGAGAGAGGCTCCACGCTGCTCTGGGCACTGGCACTCTCTTTTGCAGAGATCCACTTCCAGGTAGACAATGCAAGAGCCCATCCAGCTGCTGACAGCATAGCACTGAGCTCAGCCTGTTCCATGCCAGTTTTACTCACCTCCATGTCATCCAGCAGCCCCTGGAGATCCAGACCCCTCTTGGCAGCATCCCAGTAGTGGTAGGTTCTAATATCTTTAAAGCCAGCATCCACAAACACAGAGTTGTGGTTCTCTGAAGAAAGAGAAGACTTTTCAGAAAAGCAGGCTTCCCCTTCCAGCAAGCCACCTTCTCAGTCCCAGTATCTCCCTAAATGTCACAAAAATACACAATGAAAGCACTTACAGTCCCTTCACCCACAAGCAGAAGGTCCCTCTCTCACTGCCCAGGCCCCTGCCACTCCTCCCTTGCCTAGTGACCCGTGGGGCAGCACCGACAACATCACTCACCCCAGGACGGAGCAGAGATGTAGACTGGGGTTGCTGTGTTGTTGTTTCCATTGTACCACCGCCTCAAAAACTCCGCACCAATACGCAGAGCGCCTGTCCCACCCAAGGACTGGACGCTTCCAATCTGCAACAAGAGAGCTGTTAGCAGGGTCCACCCGGGTCAACTGAGCTATCGGTGCACAGAGAGCAGAGGTGCCTGCAAGAGCAAGACAGGACCCCAGGCATGATCCCTGGTGTCACCCCAGACAGGGCACCATCCCCTTCCAGTAGTCTTCAACCTCCTTCATTACCCAGCCCCATCCTGGTGCCTTCTACAGTTATAAATAAACTCCAGTTACTCCTGTTACTTTTTGGCCCAGAGCAGATTCTCAGCTAGTAGTTTGTTTCAGGAGCAGCGGTCTATTATCTGACTTCAGTTTCCCATGAATCAACACATTAAAAGATGAAGTGAAAAAAAAACAAATTGCAGTCACAGCCCACATTCAGTCTTTCCCCAAAACTACAACTACTTGCACAAGGAGCTTCAAGTACGTGGGTTCATCCAGTAACCTGGAACCAGTAAAGACCAGCTCAGAGAAATACCCAAATCCTGCCAAAATTCAGTGACTCTACAAACTCGTGCTCTTGTGTTCAGTCAGCTGCAGAGAAACCCCAGGGCTGCTAGTAGCTCTCTCAGCAAGGCACATTTCTCACTCCCTGTCCACCACCTACCCGGTTCTCCTTGATGGCAGGGCTGTCATCACCCAGGGCAATCCGGGAGGCATTGGCTCGGAACTCGGGCAGGCCCAGAATGGGCAGGTACTCGTGGTTCAGGGTGTTGTTGTTGGCGATCATCTGTTCCACCTTCTTCACCACCGGCAGGACCCATGGCTGCCCCTCATCCGTGCGGTAGGCTGCAAGAAGGAGACCGGTACTTTCCACATTCGGCGGGACGCTTGGGCCTCCCGGCTGCTACAGGGGCCTGCCCGGGGCACCGACACCCGAGGACGGCGACAGGGCAGGGCCACCCCCACGACCTTGACGCTCGCC
>VWZY01004148.1:400854-416021 GCA_013399075.1 Chloroceryle aenea
ACCAGGGTATCTGCCCCGGGTTTTTGAGGCACTTTCCCGATTCCCAGCCATTCGCAGGTCAGGCGCTGTGGGGTGGCCCCCTGAGACCCTCCCAGCCCCGGGGAAACCCCGGGGTCACCTAGGAGTGTCCCCCATCACAGCAAAAGCCTCTGGCCGGTGGCGAGTACCGACAAGGCGAGCCCTGCTCTGGCCCACGGGGAGTGCTTGGGCCCGATCACTTCTGAGCTCGGGTCCCCTTTTTTTTTCAAGCAAGGGGCATTGCGCTTATCCGCATGGAATTTCTCGTGGCGCCTTGCTGACAAACTCTGCACCCTTCCCACGGAGCCCCGACTTTCTGCGGCTCTTGCGGGCCGCACTGGGAGCCTCCGGCGNCCTGTCTCAAACGGCTTTTAGAGTTTGTGGGAATCTGCCCGCGATCCTGCGGTATTTGCGAAAGGCTTCAAGGGATACAGGAAGGACATCGCTAACAACAGCTCTGGCAGCACAATACCCTCCCAGCCAAGCCAGCTCCTTCGTGACATAAAACACGGGGATACGGGACGGGAAAGGCTGCGGTGTCCCCAAAAGCTTTTGCAGACAACCTGTGGCATGCACTCCCTTTGTTAACCCAGCCAAGATCCCTCTGAAAACCAGTTCTGTTCTTTGTCCCCCTCCCATGACAAAGGTGTCTCTGCAGCCCGGCTGCCTGGGAGGGAGCCCAGGGGCACAGCCCTCGCCTCCCTCAGCTCTGGGCAGCACCTGGAAGAACTGCCCAGTGCACTTTCTGCTTAGCATGAGAGCAGGGAAGAGGCAGAGCTGCCTGGTGGCACAGAAACATGCCAGCACTTCTGCCTTCAGAGAAAACAGTGTAATGGGAAAGGCAGAGGAGCAAGACATTAGCACTAGACCAAAGCCTTGGCCCTGGTGGGGATTTAGCTCAACTCAGACAAAACCTCTATCAGACCTTGAGTAAAGGCCAAGCAGGAACCCAGAAAGGGCTTCAGGTCTACTCTCTGCAACAGTTGTGAGCTCCTGCAAACACCTGACCTTGTCAGGGTGCTATGAAGGCATTTCTGAACCCTATCTTTAACTCTAACCCTAACCTTAACTCTAATCCTAACCATAAATCTATCCCTACCCTCAACTCTAAGCTCAACTCTAACTCAAACTGAATGAAGGGCACTTGGGTTTCCTGAGGTCTGTGAATGTGCTAAACAAGAGATGCTTCAGTGCTGAGCAGGGAAGCAGCTCATGACAGAACAAGGGCACCAGAGGTAAATGGGGCTAGCCCACTGCAGGGTGAGTCACGTTTTCTGCTCACAAGGAGTAAAAGTACTGCACAAGTGGTGATGCTGCAATGGGAAAAGCTGACCAAGGCTGCTTAAAGCATCTTATTTCTGGAGCAGACAGAAGTGCTGGGGAGTCCCCAGACCGGCAGACTCTCACTGTGCTTACTGATTTCTAATCCTACCACTCTCCAAAGAACACTGGGATATTTGGGGACATGGCCAAGTCCTTTCCCAGTGCACAGCAGGGAAGTCACGAAGGCACAGGAGTGCTGCCTGCCAAGCTGGCTGCACCAAGTTACTGCTTGGGACTGCCGGAGCAGGCTGAGCAGTGCCAGTTACAGGAAAAAAAGAATGCAGTTTCCCAAATCAGCACTGTCTTGCTCCACTTCCTCCAGGGCTCCTGGGCAGCTTGAGCTTGGTGCTGCCAGTCCAATGGAGACCATTTGTGATGCTGCCAGCAGGAGTTACCTGATGTGTGCCTGGCTACCCTCAGCCCAGCCAGTGTCCTGTGCCCTTGGCAGCACAGAGTGAGGCTCCACTGGGATCAGATGCAAGAACAAGACAGACAGGCAAGAAGCATCAGGCTGCCGGCCCCCAAGCTGGGTAGCTGTGCGTTAGCAAGATCCCTCTGGCCCTCAGCTTTCATCTCCTCAGCCTACACAAAGGGTGCCCAAAATGTATGTAAAAGCAGGAGAAACATGGGAGCCAGCCCTAAGGCAAACCTCCCTTCATCTCCTGCCTCCAACTGACAGCCAGCAATGACCTGCCACTCAACAGAAAGGCTTGCACACCTTACCCAGAGTGAAGCAGCCCCCCAGGCACACACTGCTGTGCCGCACGCAGGCACGGCCCCCCACACTCAGCCCCTCCTGGGAGCCAGAAGCAGGAGGGCTTGGAAGCCACCCTGGCTCCTGCAGAGCTCATGACCACCGGGGACCAGGTGCTGCCCTCCCTGCAGTTCTGAGCCCTGTGTGGGCCTGGAAAAATCCCTTCCTGGGAGAGTGCAGATGAGCTCTGCTCACCCTGTCCTCTTCACTCCCCCTTTCAAGGTCCACCCTTGCACCCTTCTGCCCTCTGTCTCATCTTCTTCCTTGCCAAAGATACATGCCCAGCACCAGGCATGTTGATCCCAGCATCACAGCAGAGGTTCACAGATGCCCTTCCCTGAGGTGCTGCCCAGCTCAGGCTGAGGCTGGGTGAAGGCAGTGTGCAGGCAGGGACCAGAGCTGTGGCCATTTCCAGTGAGTGCTGTGAAGGGGCTGTTTCCCAGCCATACTCTGAATACAGATGTTTTCTCAGTGAAGGATCCAGACAGAGGAGGGTAAAATGTTTTCATTCCAGGCTCCAGGGGTCAGGTCATGGTTTGTCTAAATGGCTTTTGTTGCTGTAATTATCAGATTAGCTGATCTCTGGCAGTGCATTTAGGGCCAGCTACATTTAACTGTGGATTCTGCCGCCCCTACCGCCACTCTGCTCAGCTGGGGCAGTGGATTTGCAATGGAGTGATGGAGATGAGGGATGCCAGGACATCCAAGTGTCAGCCAAGTGAAAGGTTCATGCTTGGTTTTGAGCTGGTACCCAGCTGGACCCTGGCCCAGGAGCAGCTGGCATGTTTGGGGATGATGGCAGTGAGCCTCCAGTGCACATGATGATGCTGAGCTAGGCCTGATCCCTTCCTCCCACTTCAACCTGTAATGAACTACAGCCACAGAGACCCATCCCAGGTACCTGCCTGCTACTGTGGCTGATAGTTAGCATGCACAGATGGGACAGGGGCACCTGAGGTGTCTACCCTCACTCAGGACTGGTGCTCCTTGCAGGCAGCAAGCCCAGCAGGTCCAGGGGGGCTCTGGGATCCTGCACTTTGGCTTGGATGGAGCAATACAGGGTCAGTGCCTGGTGGGCAGCCTCCCAGAACCAGGAGGTGTGGGAATAGGAGCATGAGATACCAGGCGAGACAGAGAGCATGACAGGGAGATGAGAGAGCAGGGCGAGGGGAAGATAAAGAGGGATCAGGAGTTTCCGGCCCCCGCCAGCCCTTTGCCGGGTCATCTGTCAGCGCCTTTGAGTGCTGATGGCACCAAGCCCTTGTGGCAGCCGGGGCCACATGTCCTGTTGAGGGGCACAGTCAGGGGCTGGGAAGGGGTCTCTGCCTTCCTGCTGCACTGGGGCATCAGCAGCAGCCTGGCCCCTGGTATGGCTGGGGACATGCAGTGGCCACACGCAGCCCCCGGGTTGCCCTTGAGGCTAAGCCCCTGGCCATGCCACCCTGCAGCACCCATCTCTTGCCCTCCCACCCCAGCCCCACTGCACACATAGATATGGAGTGTGAGGGATTTCACCCACTGGAACCAAAAAAATCAGTTCCCACTCTGCTGAGCAGGTGCTCGGTAGCTGCTCACTCAAACACTGTGCTCGCAGTGGCCACCTGCCCCCGACACATCATCCCACCTCTCACCAGTTGTAAGTGGGAGCAAAAAAGTTTCTCCTGAGCAAGACAGAAGCTCTAAAGAAATTAAGTCAGAAAAGACTTTCATCGTTTTTCCATAAAATAAATTATTAAAATGTGATTTTGCTGCATTTCAGCTTCTGAAGTCTTGGAATGCCAGAGCATAACACCCCACTGAATGAAGACTTCTGCAGCAAAATATCAACATCTTCTCTTCAAAGGAATATTGCAATCTCTGTAAATGCTTCAGAAATTTTCAACAGCAAAACTTTGTCTTTAAACACTGCGGGAAATTTTGACTTCAGCAGAACATAATTTAAAAAAATGGAAAAAGAAATAGTGGAAGCTATTCCTGGTATTTTTCATAATTGCCACCATGACAGAGATTGTTTAGCTCTAAATTCATCTCCTCTGCTTCCAGGTGAAGGCCAGAGGGCAACCCAGAGCAGTGAGGACAAAGTCTCACTTCATGAGAATCAGCATATCCAGCAATCCAGTTCAGGCTCAAACCTCTCCTTCCATCGCTGCTGCCTGGGCACAGCCAGAGTGTCACTATTTCTCTATTTAAACCCATTTTGCACATGTCCCTGGAGGCCCAGCCTGACCCATGGACCAGTCAGGACCTGCCCTTTGGCCACACGCACTTCCTCTGCACCCACTTGTCCCCCAGGAGTGGGGGGAGGAGGCCAGGAGGAGTGCTGGCCCTGAAAGGGGCAAGGGATGGACTGGTCCCAGTGCTCATCCCAGGATGAGCCACTGGGGCTGAGAAAGAGTGTTTCAGAGACCTGCTTTCCCCTAATTTTTTGGTTTGCATCAGAACCCACTGACAGATGTCTGGAGACTGGCCCAAGGACCATAACCTGCCAAGGCACTGACACCCAGTACCCTGGTGCACTATAGATGGTTTCCCAAGAGTGCAGAGGACCAATGGATAAAAGACTGCGCTGTTAGCTCCTGAGCACTCCCAGCACTGGAGCAGGACAGGCACTGCTATATCAAGGCATTGACTTTTGCACTGACAGGGAAGCTAGTTTCCAGAGGCCTGATGCAGGGAGATAGCTTCCACACCCAGGACCTGGGGTTCCACAGAGGCAGCGAACACCCTTCCCAAGCCTCTGCCCCCTTACCAGAAAGCTGGATCATGCCTTGGGACAGAGATACACAATGTGTCACAGGCAGCTGCTCCACCACAGCATACCCAAGCTTCTGGGCAGCTATGGGAGCCCAGCTGCATCAATAGGGCCAGCAGGACAGAGGCATCTGCAGCTCAGCTGGTCCCAGCTGGACGCCTTCAGGCAGGACATGAGCCCTAGCATGGCCAAGATGAGGCCAGTAAAGAGGATTCCAGCTCCCTTGCAGGGAGCCCGGTGCTGCGGGTAGCTTCTGGACCTTGGTATAGGAGCAGATTTACTGAAAACAATTTATTTAATATGAAAAAATAATTTCTTATGGCTTTTTGGCTGGCGTCAGCCGAACGCTTACTCACCCGGGAATTCAAACAAAGGCAGGGCTGGCGCCCAGCCAGGGGGTCGGGTGCTGGGTGGTCGTGTCCATCCCAGCTTCGGACCCGCCTCTGGGTCACTTGCGGGCTTGTGGCATGATGTCTCCATTTATTTATTGGAAATGTTTGAACAGGAAATGCTAATGGTTTGGGTTTGTGGAGACAGCTGGAGGGATCCAGCCAGAGCTGCTGGGAAGGGGAGGGTGCACTGGGATGAGGCAGCTTGATGGAGAAGGGGGAATTGGTACTGGTGGGGATCTGTCACCATTGTGTTTGTGGTGGAGGACCCAAGGAGAGGTGAGACCAGAGATGGCCTCGATGGTTCCACTGCCTCCTCCTTTGCCACTGCTTGCAAGCATGGGGCTCCTGCTAGCACACTACTGTGCCCACTGTATGTGTCCCCTGCCACTGAGGTGCATGGGAATGGCACTGTTGCAGTGGTACTGGAGGAATGGCAGCCATACGGCCGTGCATGTCCCATCCCTGGCTCTTGGGCTCAGGCCTGTCTGGTGCCCGTTAGTGTGGGAGGGATGTGAGAGCACTGGCTCCTCCTGCAAGGGGGTCGAGAGGTTCCTATGCAGCCCAGCTCTGGACCAGGCTGTTCCTGCATTTGCTGATAACAGCGGAGGTGAAGCCTGACCCAGGAAAGCAGGCAAGATCCGCAGAGATAAACTCCCCACAGCAAGACAAAAGCACTGACCTCCGTGCTGCCTGAGCCGCTGCATTCCCACAAGCACAGCAACAATTGCCCAGGAGCAGCAGCAGCAGCAGGGAGACCTGCACCAAACCCCACTGGCCAGCCACTGGGAAGGGCCTGAGCAGCAGCCAATGACACCTCCCACCAGGACAGCTGCTCAGAAACCACAGCTCAGGGTTTTTAAGCAGACCTACTATAGATACAGATTGCCTGTGCAGCAAAGAGAGTCTGCTGCTGTTGCCCTCTCCACATTCAGCAGAGCAGTGGGCTCAGCGCAGCCTGCCTTGCACAGACAGAGGGATGCTGCACAAGCACCCCCTCTTATTCCCTACCGTATGCTTTTATGTGCACACTTGTATCACAAACAGTCTTCAGGTTTCATTCCCAAATGCAGCTAAGTATCTTAGGTAGTCATGCAATTCATGTTTCAGCACCTGCTTTGAGCAGAGGCTGCTGTGATGCCACACACCCCCCAGCACACCCAGGGAACCTGAACGGCAGGCACAGGGTCAGCTCTGTCTCCCCGTGCCCAGGCTGTGCCTGGCTCATGGACAAGGAGGCTGGAGCTCACCTGGTACCTCTGTGAGTCCTTACATCAGGTCTGCCCCAAAACAGCACCAACCGAAAAAGGCAGAGACACTTAATGGGATTTGCAGAAACACCCAGCTCAGTTACACGCCATATGCCTGTTTTTAAAATCTTTATCTCTGCATCATTAAACACTAATCTACATTTGAAAAGAATCCCTTTGGTTCCCTACCTCTGAAATGAGGATAACTATCCTTCACCTCATAGTGGGGTTATGAGCATAAACAGATTAAAGACTGCAAGAAATTGTGGCAAAGAAGGTTAAACAAACCCCTGTGACAGACGGCCCAGGGGCAGGGACCAGCATCAGAGCGATGCACAGCATAAGCCGCCAACCTATGTCTGCAACCTGCTAATGACTCCAAGATCCCAGTGCTGGGTTTGCCACTGTCTGCCTTCCCAGGATGTGGTCCTCAGCCAGCCAAAAACCTGTTGAGGGGCTAGTCCCCCAGCCAGGGATGTGCACCCATGCCCTAATCCAGGGAGCATGTAGCACAGGGGCATGGTAGGGAATGGGGGACAGGTGGTGCCCATCAGGAGCCCAAGGGTATGGGAGGACACTGGGGGCTCAGGTGCAGCAACAAGGGGCTGGGGGGGTACACACATGGTGTGGGTGATGAGGCACAGCGGGGCAGCTGTCCCCTCTGCTCATTCCTCCCTGCATCCTTGGACAGGGCAACCCTCTGCTACTGCCCACAGTCCTGCACTTCCCTCTTCCTCCGGGTGCCCCGGGCAGGCAGGGACAGCAGGGAGGTGTGCACTTCTGCAGAAAGAGCTGGTGGGGGAGAGGATGAGCCAGACAATTACTGTCTGGAAAGTCTCACCCGGGTCCCTAGTAAAATAATGGCACAAATATTAAGAAAAGGAACTCTGTAAACATCTAGAGGATAATGAAACCATGAGCTATAAGCAGGATGGGATTTGTAAACAAAGGATTGTGCCAAAAACAACAAGCCCTCCATAATTGTTTTGGATAGAAGGACAAGATTAGTGCGGGAAGGGGATTTGGCAGATGTCATGAGAGGAGACCTGGAAGCACCAGGTCCCAGGTCTTTCCTCCCATCTGGACGTTAGAAAGCCCCTGGCATGTTTTGGCCAGTTTGAGGGGGCTTACTTGCACAAAAAAGTGCCCCTGATGGCATGGGTGGCACCTGGGGACATACCTGCCCTCCAGAGCCAGACATCTGCACTCCTCCAGCCTGGTACTTGTCACACCAGCAGTGGTGCAGTTGCTAATGCCTTGGCCATCTTCAAGTTGCCAACAGAGAGCAAGGCTAAACCTGAACCCCCATCCTAGCTGGGGTACATCCTACCACTGTCTCTCAACAGGTCTAGGAACTGCACAGTGCAGGAACAAGCCAGCTGGATGGTCATAGAGGAGCAGAATGAGAAGCCAGAAGCGGGAAAATAATGCTGACACCTTCCACGCCATTCCCCAGGTTTTGGCAACATTTTGTCTTTTATGAACATCAAAATGGCATGTTCTGTGAAACTGTAGGGTTCTCTGGCACTCTCAAGTATTGGATTTTTGGCCAGACTTACAGGAAATGTGCATGCACCTCCTTGCAACCAGCCCTTTGAAATGCTACACTATCAAAGCACATGTAAGCATTAGCAGTCATATGCACTGCACAGGCCAAACCCGTCCAGCACTGACATTGCATGGAAGGAAGAGCAGGGGCCTGGCCAATATGTACCTGTTTTTGTACCCAAACCTTGAGTCTCCACAGCATGCAGCCATGCTGGGCTGGATAATACACGCTTCCTGGTGAGCAGCTGGCTGCATGCAGCATGCAGGGTAATGTGCTGAGGATGAAATGCACCATATATGGTGAAGATATTATTAGTCCACAGCTGTCTTCATAGGATCTTCTGAGGAAATGTTACTCGAAAATGGGAGACAAAGAGGTTTCTCCGTGAAACTCAAGCAGGGATTCAGACTGCCTGAAGGTCCAAAAACAATGGCTTCAGAGAAACTGGAAGCAGCGAGGCTGTGGGTGTCAGACCCTTGGGCACCTACAGGGTGCTTATTCTGGTTAAGTATTTGTCATAATTAATGCTGGTTGCCCACCCATTACCTACATCCCAACCAGTCTTCAGAAGTTGCTCTCAGCAGGGACATGTTGCTGAAATGGTGTCAAGAAAGGCCAGAACTGGACTTTAGGTACCCAACACAGGCACAGGCAAGCTGAGAGTCAGCATCAGCTTGCTGCTGCCAACATTGGCTGCAGTCTGGCACATGGTACAGGGGATAGAGTCACCTGGTCATGGGTTTTGACTGAGCTGAACACTGAGTTGGATGTGACATTGAAGAAAGTGAGCTATCCCACTGGGTCGCAGGGGATAAGGCAGGGCCTTGGTGCTGCTTGGGGCTGATTTGGTGTCCCAGGGCACCCAGTGAGTAGCTGGAGATGAGCTCTATGATAGGACCACATGGCAAATGCAGCCCTGGGCATCAGAGCAAGGAGCACCGTGAACAGGAGTTATGAGGCAGTGTCTTATGCAGCAGGGGACGGGATGTCAACCCTGAGATAACTGTGACTAGTCTGGTGTCCCATTTTAAAAAGAAGAAAGGAGAGCTGCAGATGTGATCACACTGTTTTCAGCATCTTGAATAGCATCTTTGCAGCCAGACTGGGGAAGTGTGAGTGGAAGCAGGGGAACAAAATGTGAGTTTAGATCTGAGCACTGGCACAGGGACCCAGTGAGGTAGTGGGATCTACATCTTCAGACATTTCCAAAATCTGAGGGCTTGAGCCCCAACCAGTGGGCTGTACTGCCAGAGCTCCCAAGGCCAAAATTGCTCTGTGAAATGAGAGAGGTTGCAGAAAACAGCCACAGAAAAGACACAAGTGCAGGAGAATGCACCCCACAGTGACAGAATCAAGCTCAACCTGTTTTCTTCTTAAAAAAGCTTAAGAAATTTGACTGCTATGCACAAGTACTCTTGTAGTAAGAAAATACCACGTGCTAAAGCATTTTTATTCCAGCCAGAAAAGGCAGAATGAGAATCAATGGCTGGAAATTAAAAGCCAGACAAACCTGCATAAGAAATACGACATACATTCCCTGAGCAATGTTGATTAGCCAGCAGATTAACCATCAGTGATTAAGTAAAACCAAACCATGAATTCCCTTGCTCCTCCAGACCAGATGCCTTTGTGTGTTATCAAAACGCTAAGTTATTTGAATCCAGAAAAAGTAACAAGATGAGGCAGTCAGGGAGATCAGCATAGGTGATCTAACAACTAACTCCAACCTTAAACATCATGAGTAAAAATACACCGTGTTACTGATATGCATAGAAAAATTCCCATTGCACGACTACAGCATAAACACTTGAACAGTTGACATCTGCAAACCTAGAGATGGAGTGGGATGATGGTTGTTAGTCCTGTTTTAGAAACAGAAAAACACTCATCCCACGGATGACCTGCAGGGGCCTTGCGATGGGAGAGAAACCATGAGCAAGATATGAGCTTGCAATGCCAGGAATCTGCATCAGGCAAATTCACAAGTGAGAAGGGGTGTGCCCCAGGATGCTCTTGGGTCCCAGGTATAGGCATACAGTCCATCAGGTAGGGAACACCAGGTCTCTCTGTGCAGAGCTTGAGGGGGACCACTACGTATGACCATTCCAGGAAAAGTAGGACCACAGGGGTGTGCAGAAATGGGAAAAAAAATGTGGGGAAAATAAAAAAGCTTAGGAGTGAATAACAAAAAAATCTGATGGAGAAGATGAAAACCTGGACAACATTCACAGCTGAAGCAAAACACATCAGGCAAGGACCAGTCCCAAATAGACTGGCTAGAGGCAAAATGATCTTCTCTCTTTTTAGTACCCATATTCACAGAATTATAAAAAATAAGCCCGGAAGGCCCTTGAAAGGTCACCTAGCCTGTCTGCCTGCCCCTGAATGAGGCAAACCCTTCCTGGTGGAGCTTTTGTCTAAACTCTTCCCAAAATAAGCCTCTAGTGGTGAAGACAGCTCCCAAGAAAAACAAGTTTTAATCTTCACCACAGTCATTGCAGGGTGAGCCTATGGCTTCTTCTTCTACCCACCCTGAAAGCAAGGAATAGCCCATTATCTCGTGCTTTGTAGCAGGGCTTTATGCATTTAAAGACTTTTATCTTATTTCCCTGAAGTCTTTTTGTCTTGATACTAAGCTACCCTGGTCCTTCAGCCTTCTCCAGTATGTCATGTTTTCTGAATTTCTGATCTTGTTCTTCCCTGGGCTTTCTCCAAGAACCGTAACTTGAAATGCCGAGCCCCAAGTGGGATTCAGCACTCAGGCTAACACTTTCTAAGTGCAGTGGGATCACACCAGGTGTCTTACAAACACCTTGTTTATATGTCCCAGACTGATTTTGCTCTCCTCACTCTGGCTGCTGCTGGTTCACACTCCCTGTGGGACCCACTGTCACCTCCAGATACTTTTCCACAGAGCAACCTCACTCATTCCACAGCTACTGCCTGCGATGTTCATTTTCCCCAACTCATAGAAAAGACTTATATTTGTTCTTATTGACAAGTTTATTTGAGATTTCCACAGCAGCTCAAGAAAAGCACTCTTGCAGTTCCTACCAGGTAGAAGTCACTGATAAAGGCACTGACTACAGACTCTGTCTGAGAGTTCAGCACTTTCAATACAGTTTTCCATCCAGCTGTGCTCTCACATATTCACTACACCATGTTTCTCTCCATTGCTCACAAGAATTTAATGTGAAAATGGGACTACAGTCCCACAAAACTCAACATTTAGCACATCTTCTGTTTTTCCCGTGTCAGCCAGCATAGATATCCTCAAGCAGAATAAAATCTGATTGTTTCAGCTCTTAGCTGACAGCCAAAGATGTCACTTACTGGTTCATTATCTCTATTCCCATATTGCAGCTCTTAATGATATATTTACCAGTCATCAATCTGTTTATGCCAATAGTCCATTTTTCCTTCAGTTCTGCACCCCTGGTCTTGAGTAAAGTTCAGGATCTTGGAAAGACACAAGAGGTTCATTTGGGAAAAGAAAAAAAAAAGGAGGAAAAAAAAAAAGGGGGGGGTTGGAAACCAGCTCAACAACAACTAAATCCTCGGAACTCACATGTTTATCCAAATTCATCTGAACCTTCTGGGGACAGTGACTTTTTAGGGTAAAATAAAAACAAGTTCAAGTGAGTTTTCCATCCCTGTGACAGTACAGTGATTCCAGCCAATCTGAAACAATTTTCCAAGAAGATTTCCTGCAACCTTACAGTGATTAAAGGAAATAACATTTTGAATAAAGGGACATTCTTCAAAGTCAATGAAGGAGCCACAAACTGTACATTCTCACAGAGGGCCGGAAAGCGCCGGTGCGAGGTGGTTTTGCGGCATGTGGCCCTGCAGAAGGAAGAGGGTGGGATGCTGAGTCTGTCCCTCTTCCCCAGGCAGAGGTTGTGACCGGGCTTCTCCCAGAGGAGGCAGTGAGGGAAGAGGCCCCCCAGACATCATCTCCATGTGTGGGGGTGAAAGGCTTGGCCCTGCAGGGTCTGAACCTCTGGCTCCAGGTGAGCATCTGCTGGGTTTAGGGTCAGGGGCAAGTAGCTTGGTGTCTCTTTGCAAACACGATGCACGAGTCCACTGACCCTCTCAAGACCTGGGGTGACCCTCCGAAAAGCAGCATCTCACCATGGTGGCTTCACGCTGCAGCCTCCTTCCAAGGAACATCCTCACGCCTTGCTTGGTCTGAATCAAACCCTCAGTGCATTTGTCCAGATGGGTTCCAAGATTGACATGGAAATGTGAACAGGCCCAAAAAAACACTTTGGCAGAGGCGAAAGTGCTGCTTTGCACCAGTGGGCAAGTAGGGTCCTGCCCGTTGCAACGCCAGCCCACAACAGGCCCTTTGACTGGGGGTACCCTGGGACTGACACCATGGAGGGAGGGATGAGCATGAGCCCAAAATGGCTGGGCCAACAGGAATTTAAAAAACCCACTTTCTTAGTTAAAACAAAGGGAAGGGAGTAATGAGGACGTAAGAGGGAGAAAGGCAAGAGAGACTGCCTGGAAGCCCAAACACACATGCTTCAGCTGATGCTGTGTAATAAGGGAATTAGCTAATGAGCTTACTGTGGCACATGGATAAGTCCTTTAGAAATATCATGGCCACCTGGGGAGACTCGAAAAGGAGCTGGGCAGCTCTAATCTGCAAAGCTGGAAAGATGAGTCCCATCCCTGTCCCCTGGGACCAGCCCCACTTCCCCTCCAGGCAGCACATGTCCAGGGGTGCCATGGAGGGGGGAAAAGCAAATCCAACAAGAACTGGTCATGGAAACGGTAATAAGCACTGCTTTGAAATAACACCAGCCCCTCTCTGAGATCACGGCTGATCTCAGAAGGCTGCAGCTCAGCAGCCCCATGTGCAGAGAGACTGGGACTGGGGCTGCTCAGGGACAACCACATTCCAAGTTACCCCAGAGGGGCAGTGCTGCCCTAGGCTGCCGGCATGGGGGCTTCCAGAAGTATGGATCACTGGCAGCTGTGCCAGATAGGTCAGACAAAACTAAATGGCTCCAAAATATGGATTGTTTTTTTGAAAGTCATTCAAAGACAGCCGTATAAAATCCAAGCAGAATGCAAATTCAAAAGTAAGTGCGTGTGAATGTGCTAATTCAAACTGAAAGTGGTTGAGAAGACCTAATGTTAAAAATCACTCGGAACAATGCAAACATTAAATATACAATTACTCATCAAATACTTATTTAGAAAGTGGCTTTTAGACAGCAATCAGGCTGGGCTGCAAAAAACAATTATTTGCTGATTAATATTGAAATCCTTAAGGAATTTGTGCATGTGGCAGTATTTGCATGAATTAGATCAGGGGAAGTATGAACGCCGAAGACAGAGCACTCCTCTGAAGAAAAAAGGCAAGAGCAAAAACCTGAGCCAAAAACGAAGCTCTGCTTGAAAGAAAGAAATGACTCCCACACCACTGAGGACTAGACCAAATCCAGATATTTGTCAGAAAGGTGGAAATCAAGGATTTTTATTATTATATTGAGGTATTATTGTTGTTATTATTAAAAATATATTATACTACTTATTCAGATAAAAATTATTGTTAATTTTCTTGATGAAAATTAATTAGATTGAAAACTGTTCTGTGGAATCCATTTTCTTTTTTTTAATGGGATATTTTGAAATTTTTTTTTAATTTTGGTTTCCTAAACCAGGAACATGTTCATAAATTGGAATCATGGTGTTTTCGTGGTATCCTTGTCTACTTTTTCCCTGCCCCAAAGCCGCTTGAAGGCCGCCTGATGTTCAGACTGGATTTCCTCCTCTCTTTTCTCATGTTTTCTTTCCTACTCTGACACTTTTCAAACCTTTGGCACTCTTGTAAAAGAAAGAAAGAAAAACCCTTAAATGCACTATCACTTGCCCCTACTGAAGGGTTGTAAGAATAAAAGTAATAGAAGGAAGAAAAGATTTTCAACATTTCAATAATTTTTCATCTGTAGTAGATACAGTTTGTGCCTGCCTAGAAAATGGTGGGACAAATGAGCCTGAATTTTCTTCTTTTTTATTTTGTGAAGTTCTTTTCTGAATTGCTTTAATTGTGTTCTTTTTTTTTTTATGTGTTAAGATCAGGGACTATTTTCTGGGGCACTGCTCCCTGATTAGACAGGATGATTAAGGCCCAGAGGAAATAGTGGGACAGAGCACAAGGAGCAGCAGTAGCAGTGAGGGAGCAGTGAAGTCCCAGTCCACCACGGGGGCTCAGCTCCCACACTTCTAGGTTGGGAGCGAGACCTTCTGTCAGAGGTGACCTTAGGGGGAGCACAGCCACAGGGCTCAGAGGCGCCACGAGGCAGGGGATGGTCCTGCAGCTGCCACGGCAATGGGCATGTGTACCTGCAGAGAGGAAGATGCTGGCATTGGGCACGAGGATCCCACACACCTGCGGTGCAGCTGAAGGGAGGAAAATGGCCACGGTTGGCATTTGGAAAGGAGGGTGAGATGTCCCCTCACCTTTCCAGCTGATGACCTCTGTCCTAGTGCCAAGCGCAGACACCACAAGTACCATGAGTGATGCCCCAGGTCCCCACAATGTGCAGGGACTGTGTCTATGAGCATGGCTGCTTCCTGGGGCCCAGCAAGGCAGGGACAGATGGGGGCTGTGGACTCAAGCCCTCGCTCCCTCTGCACCAGGGTTTTTACCCAGCTCCCTGCACCTCTGAGTGTCTGCCCTGGGACAGGGCACAGACCCACACCAAGGGGTGGGGGGGGACGACTGTCACTCTGCAGCAACGAAACAATAGTCAGTGACGATTATTTATTTTCCAAATAAATCAGCGGGTCCTGCAGGCAAAGGGCTGGAAAGTGGTGAGTTTAGATTAGACCCTCCCCAAACCCCGGCTGGGCCTTGAGCTGCTGTCAGGGCTGCAGAGAAACAGCAGCAAACTCTCACGCAAATGGCCTATAAAAAAGGCCCCTGTCAAAGGCACCTTGACCTGGAGGTTCGTTTTGGTGCTGGGCTCCCCAGTGGCCCTCCCCTCCCAGGGCTGCGCTCCCCTCGCATGATGTATTTCCCCTGCCTTTTTTAGAGCTGCATTATGTTAGCTCCAGGAAACAGCCTCTTCCTTCTTATAAACACAGCCCTGGGTTACTGACCAGCGGCCCTGCC
>VWZY01004149.1:2765-15467 GCA_013399075.1 Chloroceryle aenea
CTGAATGGCAGCACAGCCTTCTGCTGTGTCAGACACTCCTCCCAGCTTTGCATCATCAGCAAACTTGCTGAAGGTTCACATTCCTTCATCCAGGACATTGATGAATATGTTGAATAAGACTGGAACCAGAACTGACCCTTGGGAAACACCACTATCTACAGGTCTCCAACTAGACTCTCTGCCACTGATCACAACCCTCTGAGTTCTGTTGCTCTGTCTTTCAGTCAGTTCTCACTACCCTTTACTGTTCACTTCTCTAACCACCCTTCCTAAGCTTGTCTATAAGAATGTAATGGGAGACAGTGTCAAAAGCCTTCCTGAAGGTAGACAACATCCACTGCTCTTCCCTCATCTACCCAGCCAGGCACACCACCATAGAAGGCTATCACACTGGTTGAGGATGATTTGTGAATCCATGCTGACTACTCCTCATAACAGTCTTTTCCTCCAGGGACTTACAGCTGACCTCCAGAAGGAACTGGTCCTTCACCTTTCCAGGAATGGAGGACAGGCTGAATGGCCTGTAATTTCCTGGGTCCTACCTCTTTTTCTCTTTCTCTTTCTCTTTCTCTTTCTCTTTCTCTTTCTCTTTCTCTTTCTCTTTCTCTCTTTCTCTTTCTCTTTCTCTAGACCAGAGTGACACTGGCTTTCCTCCACTCCTCAGTCACCCACCTGTTCTCCATGGTCTTTCAAAGGTGATGGAGAGTGGCTTAGCAATGAGCTCAGCCATCTCCCTCAGCACTCGTCTCCCTCAGCACTCATCTCCCTCAGGTCTCATGGATTTATGAGTGTCCAGTTTGCCTAGCTGATCTCTGACTGCATCCTCTTTCACCAAGGGAGAGCCTTCCTTCCTCCAGACTCTTTCTGTTACCTACAGGGACTAGGATTCCCATGGTGGCAAGCTTCTTGTTCATTCATACAGATCTCTTGCCACCTCTACTTGATTTTAGAGTCCTAAACCATGGGATTCCTCCAAGTTAGCTCTCCTGAAGTCCAGGGTGCAATCCTACTTTCTGCCCTGCTTCTTCTCACATGATCCTGAACCTCACTATCTCATGGTCCCTGCAGCCAATGCTGCCCCAAACCTTCACATCCCCAGTAAGACCTGTGTTCATTAGTACAAAGTTCAGCTGCACAATTCATCGTCTTCTCCATCACCTGTGTCAGAAAGTTACCAACAATGCTCTGCAGGAGGCTCCTGGACTGTGTGTGCCTTTTGACACTTAGTACAGAAGTTAGACTTATATTTGAGCAATAAGGTGAGTGTGAGAGACACAAGTCTTCCCTGTGCTTCTTCACTGTGGAACTGAATCCAATGTGATGGAGAAAACTAGAAATCTACCATAAAAGGCGCTATCAGAGCATGAATTGTTGCAGAGGGTCAGGGATACAAATCACTGTAAAGAAAAACAAGAACTCTTGAAGCTTCTGTAAGTAAATGTTATCCTCCTCCTTTTCATGGCTATTACAATCCTCTGATCTCCATTTGGCTACAGTGAGTTTTAGCTTTATAACTTATAATTTTATAACTTATAACTCAATATTTTGTTATAATTTCTCCTACACTATGCAGATTACTGAAAAAAAAAAACAAGTGGGACATCTAACAACATCTCTTAAAACTTTGCTTAGAGGACTGTCACATCTCTCTCTTTGGAATACAAGCTGATGGTCTGGCATCCAACAAATGCTTCTGCAATGAGCAACACTTGGTGCCTTCTTGGCCCAGTACTCACAAGTAAGTGATCACTAAGCAGAGAACAGATGGAATCCTCAGTCTGCACAATACATCAGAAATTCATGCCAAAACTTCCTTCCTCATCTCTCTTAATTTTTATTAAAGCTACTGCATTTTTATTTGCTTGTTGCTGTCATTTTATAATTATATCTTCACACGACGTTTATCAGATTTTTAAAAAATCTCCTTTGGGATCTCCATTTTTAGAATTAATACACAGATTTCATACTAGTGATATGTATTAATTTAAGACATTGAACAGAAGAATTTTGCTTCTGAAACTTTGCCTGTTTTATTAGGCTGATATACCTGGATATGAGATACTGCAGTTTACACAAACCTTGCTTGTATTTATTAAACAGTTAAAAAAAAAAAATCCAGAAATTGTCTATACTTCAGCTTTCCTATTTTTCTGTGAATGTTCTCTCTTAGGATTACTCAAAGGAGAAATGAAAACTCATAAAAATTTAGTGATAAAAAAGAGTCTCAAATAATGCTGAGTTTTACTTAAGCCTGCACAAAGTTCAAGATATTTAATTTGCCTACAAGGCACTTCATTGTGCAAGCCCTGACACAGAACGAGGACTCTCACAGATCATACATTTCCTCTCTCCTGCTCCCCTATTTTAAATTTAATTTGGACTTTCAAAGTTACTTTTTGAATAGGCATGAAGAGGCATGGGGAGGGAAGGGTGATTCACTTGCTAGTTTTGTAATGGTCTTTGTTCCCGCTCATATTGTTCTGTAATGACACATACTATGAGCTCCCAGTAATCCTAGAACCATCATTCTATAGGCTACACCAGAAAACGGCATAATCGTGTTAAACAACATTCATGTGAAACAAATGGTGGAGAAAAAGACAATGACAAATAAACAAAGGAAAAGAATAAACTAGAGAGTGGTTTCAATGAAGTGCATTAAGTATGAAAGGCAAGTTTTCCTCTTGGCACAATTCTTTAATAATTATCTTAGTTTAAGAGGAGATCACAATGGATTTTTTTTCATATCTGAACTCAGAAGAAAGAAGCATGCACACATGCATGCAAGCTGTTACTGTGTTTGCCTCTTCAATACTGAATACACAAATCCTGGATGTAGATGCAATGCAGCTCATTGCAGATCATTAACGCCTACTCGAACAACACATTCCTGTAGAGCAAAGGTAGTTAGGGGAAGTGGTTTATACTGCCCAGACTTACTGCTGTTGCTCTTAGGCAAGTCAAGTACTCCAACCTGTGAAATTCACATTTTTCCTCTCTAAAACATGAACATTTCATATACACAGGACAATCATAAGGGGATTTGATATTTTAGGATTAAAAAAAATAAAGCAGTTTACAGGTGTTTATTTACAACATATTAAAATAGACATTTCCAGAGATCTGATAATCTCCTTACCACATACCCATTTTCCAGCCAGAATACCCACACAGCATCACTTCACACCTGTGGAATGAGGGCACAGCATGCCTGCTGCCTTCCAGTCAGCTTGGAGTGCATTACTCTTAAATTTTCCTAGCATTTGTTTTGATATCTGTTTTGGGTTTATATACATATACCTATCCCTGCAGTATCTAGTAAGACCAGCCCCAGAAGTTATTTGGAATGTAGTGAGCAGAAGAAGAACCATGGAGATGCAATCCAGCTCTCTGTACACTTCTGTATAATATAAACATTAAGGATGAGCTTCTTTGACAACTGTTCTGTTTCCCTATTTCCTCCGTATCAGTGTTATTTGGTCTCCTAGTTGGGCACAAACATATCCCATTTCAATATGTATTAACCTCACAAGTAGTGGAACGATATACAAAAGGAGAACCATTTGGTGCAGAAATGGTTCTGTCACCTGCTTCTTAATTAGAAGACCAACTGTCCAAACAAAAGAATGAATCGTGCTCATGGTTTACTGTGAATGAAAGGAAGCCTCAAATTACATGATTTACAAAGAAAATGACACCTCTGTCACAGCCCAGTTATTTGCAGCATGTCGTCAGGAGATGATAAGGTGGGATTTTTACACAATGATGAAAGTGTGTGAGTTATTTTTTCCCCTCTTCTTGTTTTGCATCTTTAGGGATTACTCAAAGCTTATGTGTATCAGACCATATGTTAAAAAAAAAAACCAACCAACAAACCAAATAAAAAACCCCAGGATAAAACTAAACCAGAAAGTTGAGTAGCTTGTCCCAAACAGCTAAAGAATCATGTCCTTGCAAAGAACTTCTTTATTTCTTTGTTCGTTACTGCAAGACCTTCCATTCCTCACAGATAGTTTGAAATTTCATAATTACAATGGGATTATGAAAAGACTGTAACTTGGTTTATTCAAAATCTGAGTGCAGGTACTTCTCACTGCCTGCAGTGGCAGTGATGTGAGTATTAAAATACTTTGAAGTTTTTATCTGTCAAATCTCTCCCCTGATAGTGCCCCCTACACCAAATCAAAATGAGCATTTTTAGCTAATCAGACTACATTTATATACAAAATATTACTTCTAACAGAAATCTGTGTGTGTACAAGCCAGTGTGCCACTGTTTCATAAGCAAGGACAGTCTGTGTACATGTACACACACATATCCCTTATTTTAAACCAAGACATTTCCATGTGATTCTGGATATGCAGAGCTAGCATTCTATCTTTAGCAATTTGCTCCAGTCCAGAGGTACATACATCATATGAGAGCTGTCAGCAGAAGATGCTTCTGCCTGGAGCTACATTTTCTATATGTATATATATATATATGAATTCAGTATATTTATCAGAATTTAGTAGGTGCACCTACCCCCTGACTTTTGCAGCATTGTCTGAGAGTGATGCAGCTCTCATAATTCTGGGTTTATCACTGGAGTCTGCACAGACAAAACTACCATTCAGTTCAGAGTGATTTGGTCAGGTAAGCACTAAAAACCAAGAGCATTCTTTTTCCAGATATCAATCTTGATCCAGGAAGGCAGTTACCCCTACTCACTGTTGGGTCAGACCAAGGTAAGATCAGAATCTTTGAAGCAGGAGCCCCTTATTCTGGGCTTCTGCACATGGGAACAATAGGGTTCACAGGCAAATTTCCAGCAGTCAGGTCATCCTTTGACAGGACTCAGGGTCTTGCTGCAAAATGTGTGCAGGCTACATACAATCACTACATGTCTTGGGGGAAGAATAATAATTAACTTCAAGTTTGAAAACAGGCAGATTGAACCCAATTGGGGAACTCTGTGCCAGAGTATCCTATTTGCAAGGAGACAAAGAGTCTATTGAGCAGCTGCTCTCAGACTACACCAGCATCCAGCTCAAACGTTTCTTCCCTCTAGACAAAACAATTTCACTCAGGCTTTGCCCTAAGCAGAGTTTGGATCTTGCTCGAAACCCTTACCACATGAGCAAGAAGATATCCCACTCACCTCCAAATGGTCACTTAATAGCCAGCTGCACTGCCAAAGAAAGAAGGCAGTGAATAATGCTCAGAGAGTGAGGAGCAGAATGATTCCCAGGTAATTTTGAATATTGCAACAGAAGAAGATGGTGTTTGTTTATGTTTTGGAGAATTCAATGTATAATTGCAAAGAAATTCCCTTGGTTGTCTAGAATACTTACGAATTCATTATAGAAAATCTTGATAATCTGTCTCCTGGCAATTTAAACTTTTCTTATAAATAGTAACAATAACATGTGTTAACTGATGTGAATGAACAGATACATTAAGCTTTCTAAAATTAGAAATGTGCATTTTCCTCACTTTGGCAGCCTTTTCAAGCTGATCATGAGGTAATGCGGGTTGCAAAATCTTTGGTTTACTTCTCCATAAACTTACAAGAATAAAGCAATTTGAATACAAAACATTCATGCTCTGCAGTCTCAAAGTGTTGGCTGATCACGGGTTGATACACACACTTCTTATTAATTAAGCAATTGCATCCTAAGCATTAGCAGTTCACTCTAGAATCAACAATCTGCATTAACAAACCTCTTTTTGCTGTCAGTGAATACTATTGCTATTAGTATAGTTGAGGTGTAAAAGCTAAGTGCATAGGTGGTATATTTCATTAACTCTTGCTATCTAGTTCCTTAAACTTAAAGGCTTCATATCATAGTCATCTAGAAGCTATAGCATCTGTACTGACTACAAAATACAATGCTATCTGGTGCCAGAGAATTCTCTGTGATCACAAAACAATTTCTCAGTCACTGCTTAAATTCTCTTTAACAGAAAAGAGCATCTCCTGTAGAATCTCCCTGATGATGATTCATAAAATTGCCAGCCTATGCATTGTGACTACTAAAATATTTTTAGATTTTTAATACATATCCACAACTATCCATTTTCAGAAATGTTACTTTGTTGTTATTGCAAAGCATCTAACAAAAGCTGAAGAAAACAATATGGTGCTGCTTCTCTTTGAGTATTTATAACAAGCTTATTAGAAACAGAATTGAGTAGCTACAGTTAAAACAATAGAAACCGCTTCCCATGTATAAGTTAAATTGTTGCCAAGTCATTTAAAACCTTTTGGAGCTACTGTTAATGTGCTGAAAATTACATTAGTCCATTACTGCCTTGATGCTTAAAGAAAAGAAAGAGCAGCAAATATTGCCAGAAGAAAGGTGAGGGTTTTCAGTACCCATTTATAGTGCATGAGTATTTTCCAGCAAACCAAGAAATTGCAATCTTACCACTTTCATTCTTTGAAACATTATAGGGTACTGCATTAATATTCATCCGTAAGGAAAAAGAAAAGTTAATGGTTGCACAGTAACGAGAAACCAGCCACAATGAAAACATTTAATCATGTCTTTAAGTGGTCTGACTAAAATCCAACTTCAAACTCACTGCAACCTCTGCACAGCACAAAGATTTTGTTTCTGCTTCATACTCACTGTTTTGGTCCAGAACATGAACTGACATGAGAAATAGGCAACATGACAGATTTTGTCACAACTAGACCTTGCATTTCCATCTAAGTTAAACATCAGTCTCTGGAGAATGTAAGAGGTCACTTTCTATTTCCTCCTTTCTTTTTTCAAATATGTATTTCTTATTCAAAGACATTGTCTAGGCTTCCTGCACAGACTGACTGAGCACTGACGTGTAAGTGGTATGAACATGTTGAATTCTCCGTGATTCTCATTGGTAGCCACAGTATTAGGCAGGAGTCCTACAGTCTATTCCACTGAGAAAGACTGTACTGAAGACAAGAAATCCACCAACATTGCTAAGATATTTCAGCTTGTGTAACTAAAGGAGATTATACCAGCTAAATTGGAGGAGAGATTAAAAAATGGTATAGAAAGGTATTTAAGATAGATGTTATGAAAAGAAGCTAACTCAGGCAAAGTCCAGCACCAAGTATGGGAAACATGTATGTGTTGCAGATGGCAGTCTCCTGTTGATCATTTCAGACCCCAAGTGCAAGGGATCACTAAATCTCTTACAGCTCTTCTGAAAATGAAACCTTCATCTCAATAGTCATATATTATATTGCACGAGGTCTGATTGTTAAGGATAAGACTTCAATCTGTTTCATGTTGCATTCTCCACTTAAGAGAACTTTACTAGTATTACCAGATCTAAACAATAAAACATACCAAATGTCCTCAAAGCAAACGATTCTGTAAAAGGATAATTTCCAGGTCATTTTCACTTGTTTCCTTCACTTAAGCTTCTCATTAGCAGTGCTTTCCTTTCTTCAGGGGAAGGGTAAGATTCACAGATGCTTGGGATAGCAGGAAGAAGAAGAAATATCAACAAACTCGAAGTACACCTGCAAGCATTTGTAATCCTGAGTGCTTACCTCAGAAGTAAATTATTGGGATTAATTGTTAGGATCACTGACATAGAGTACAAAATGACTGTCATTCACTATGGTGGAACTTTTACATCTGTCCAATGTTCACACATTTGTCTTTTGCAGTAGTCAAGCCTCCACAAGTTGTTACAAGTATTTATATACTCACACGGTTCTGGTTTAGGCAACTATCATGCTATTTATGTTACCTGAAGGTGTGCTCTTTCACTTTGACTGTTGGAAATCTGTGGCCATACAGGAACATAACTCAGATATTTTGGCTGAAAAAAAAAACACATGAGGAAAAGTAGACTTCTTTTCTGTCCTTCCTATGCTCGGGCAAGCAGTCCCATCCATTCCTTTGTACCTGTTCTGATGTTTTCACTGGCCCAATTCAACTTGCTAACCTGACAGATGTATTTTTGTTAGTTGGATTTTCTGTCAATATTCTGCTTTGAACAAAGCAGAAGGCATACTCCTCTTTAATAGTATTGGTAGGAATTGCCTATTAAAATCAATTCAAGCTGAAACATTGCAGCTTCATATTTAAAATCATACACAGTCAGACACAGTACAGTGAAAGAGACTGTGATAACAAAAAAAAAGGACACTTTTTCAATTAAAACACCTTAAAATATACAAACATACACTTGTTTTTAAATAAGAATGAATTTCTAAAATCAAAGCATGGACCTGCTTTCATGTTTTACTTTTTCTTTGCAAGTTATTCAAGTTAAATCCTAAGAATCAATCTCCTGTCTTCATGATGACTTATTAATAACAAATCCTTTATACTACTATACTAATCATGATAAATTAGCACATTAAAGACTGCTGCTGGGGTAATTTTAGCAAGTGGCTTTGTTTTTCCCCATAAGAGTAACATACCTGAAGGAAGAAAGAAATTACTTAATTTGTGAAATAATAAATGACCTCTACTTCTTTCATACCAGGGTTCAGAGGAACTGTCAGTAAGAGATTGTTGCTACTTTAAAATTAATCTTTTTGTACAGAAGAGGGAAAATTCAGAGGTCTTCTGGAGTACTGAGTCTATGTTTGAACAGTGTTATGGGCAAAAGAACAGGGGCTGCTACTCCAGACAGATTTTTTTTCTGTCTTTCCAGCAGCAGAGGCTCAAACCCACAAGATTTTTTTACTTGTTACATGCATGTTATTTTCATAGAACTGAAGGGCTTTCACAGACTTGCCAGCCTGGTACAGACTGGGGCAGATAAAAGTTGCTGCCACCTAGCCTGGACCCAGCTTTTCTGATTTGGAAAGTAAAAAGAGTCCTTGATATTTCACACATGCTGCAGTAATAATTAAGTTTCTTCCCAGACAAGGATGAGATCCTGATAAAAAGCTCTAGGGTCAGTTGAATCAAATATATTGCCTACAAGTGTCTTCTTCATTAAGAAACAATCAGTTGTCATTCAAGCAGCTAGAGAAAGCTGTGAAATATACTGCACACAGCTCAGATATGTCAGTTATTTGGAAAAGAACAAGGAATTAAGAGGCTCATAGTTTCCAAGGTTACTCAGTGGATACAGCTAGTCTGAATCTCCTTTCACCTACCTACATCCCTGCAGCTCTCATAATGGAAAAGTTCTTCTGGGCATGTAGCAAGCTCCAGACATCACTCCTCACTTGAATGGGTAACAGCCTCCCTGTTCAGAAGACTGAACATACTAGATGGACAACATACATTCTCTATAGCATGCTCAGTTCTTTATTTTTTTCCTTCTATCTTCTAAATCTATTTTTCAAAGGTTGGAGGATCTTTCCACCTTTCTTTTTCCTCTTACCCTCTCTATTCAAAAACTCTATTTTTCTCAGCAATAGAAAACAGTTGATCAGTCCTAACAGATAAACATTAAAATGCCAATTTGAAGCAATGCAGTCATATTCTGTTCACATTCTGAAGTATATTTAGCTGAAGCCCTGTTTATAAAGTTGGAGCAAATCCAGGACCCAAATGAGAAAAAAGTCTTTCATGAGCCTTTGGTAGGCAGAATAAAGAACCTATTGAATGGACACCAATAAAGGGAGATATGAGTCCCACTTCTAAGATCAGAGAGGTACCTATATTTGGAGAGTGTGTTTTTTTTTTCCTGCAGTCTCTTTCTTACATGATCTAACCAACCCTTCCTTTGAGCAGTATCAGTGTGTATGACATCTTATCAACTAAAAACATTCCCTTCTCAAAAGTTTCCCCATACTCCATGTAGTGGTAATTCTCCAGATTACCCTTGTAAATACCAAAATGAGTACTTATAATTGCCTCAGAGAATAAGTGGGATCAAAGAGAAGAATTTTTTAAAAGCCTTCAATCTACACATTCACTGTATCACCACAATCAAATGAGACAAAGTATTGGACTGTAACTCAATTTTGGCAAATACACTGTATGTCCTTGTGAGAACAGTCAGTTCAGACGGAGCATAAGACATCAATTATTTTCTGAGGAAAGTTTCAAGTATGGGAAGTAAAATCAAAGTGTTATTCTGGTTAAAACACACTCCACATTCAAAGATAGATGCAACATTTTGGAGATCAATATTCTGCCCATGCTTCTCTATGGGTTTTAAAGGTCACCCAAGCACTTGCTGAATGAAAGATTTTCAGAACCATTTCTCTTTCCTTAAGGATTTGACAATAAAAAAGACAAAAGCTCCCTGAAGATGCAGGGGACAGCAGAACTTCAGCAGAGATCATTTTCTACTGTATGGGAATATCCTTTGGCTATTATGCCATTACAGGTGTCTCTGGTGAAATGCAGTTATTCTGAGGAAGCAAAACATTAAGAGAGTAACAAAGTTTACTATCCCTATATTTTTTTGTGGAGAATATTCTTCCACAGAAAGATCTTGTCATGCTAGTCTGATGATATTTTCAGGATGGTCTCAGTAGCAAAATAATTCTGAAATTTTGGAGCAGGCCAGACACCTAGCAAAATAATGCTTATAAAGACACATGCAGATATATCTCAGTAAATCAATATTAATTTGCTATGCTGTTTAATGAAAGATCTGCCTCCACTACTAATGCCACATTAAAATACAGAGTGCTGCCACTTCAGTACAACATACAAAAAACATGAACCTTAATTAAGCCTCTTCTTCCCCACAGTAATGTAGTCACTGAAATGAAGTAAGCATGAACAAAAGGGGAACTCTACTTTTAAATGATCTGATGGGAAGTCCTTTCTAACTTCATCCACCTGACTGCTACATTCTAGCCTTCCTGTTACACTATTTAATTTATTCCCAAAGAATATACCATTCTCTACAAAATCATAACTTCAAAGTTTTTGAACACAGACACCAACAGAATCTGTCTTTTGTCTCAAACAAGAGAAACAAACCCTTACACATATTACAGCCACAACCATTCAGACCTTTACAGCCACTGCAAAATATACTAACTCCTCCACAACACTTCTGCCCATCTTCCACCTTTTTGTGTGTCACTAACTTTCTGTTAACAAGATTAGTTTAGAGGAAAGATGCCGTAATTCTAGGATAGTATATTCTTGAGATGAGCTTTATTTGAAACAGCAAGTTATAAAAATAAGAAAACTGAGTGATAACAGACTTTAACTCTGTAGAGTTCAGGGTGTCACAGATGCTATGAGAATATAGCAAGTTATTAGAGACAAGTTATAATAAATTTGGGGTGTTGTGTTTTGGTTTGTTGTGTGGGGTTTTGTGTTTTGTTTGTTTGTTGGGTTTTGTGTTTTATTTCATTTTGGCATTTGTTTGTTTGTTTTGTTTTTACAAAGAGAAATAAAATTCAAAAGTGGGTGAAAGTCCTGCAATGACCTGTCTCATGACTGGCAACCACACAAAAGCAGAGCTTATTATATTATTCATCCAGCAGTCTTGTCAGAGTTATTCTACATGTTTAGTTTTATTATAAAGTTTAAGAGAGGAGGAAGCAGTACAATCAAATAAACTGAACATGTTCATAGTAAGGAAAAAAAAAACACTAAAAAAAAAAATGGATGAGGCAAGCCACTTATGGACATAGATGCAACTGGTTAGATTCAATAACATTTGAGAAGTTGAGAAACCAAGCAAAGTATATACGTATTCGTGTCAGGAACCATATGGAAAATCTCTGTAAAGCCTTATTTAAATTAAAGTACTCACACATTTCTTTCATGCAAAGAAGAAAACAATATGTATTACTTGGCACCACACAGTTTTTATTTATTTGGGTGGGCTCAGGCTGTATGTGGCCACTATATTAACTAATAGTCTGGGAAGAGAAATATTAAGGCAACTTTCCCAGGCTATGCACAAAATCTAAGACAGAGATGTCTGGTAGTTGGCAGTCNCAACAACTAACCCCCTCAAAAAAACCCCCGAACTATTATAAAAGACCATGAAGCAACCTACTCAACTTCTTCACATAGGAATCACTCTGCCAAAAGAGATTCCTTCTGTCCTTTCCTTGAAAGAAAAATTACATTCTGTTGCAGGCTACATCTTCTGTCATCTAAGCTCTGAATGATATGAAATACCTATTTACAAGGTCTGAAAAGCTGTATATTGTCTGGACAAAACAGGTATTTATGTACTTAATTGGTTTAATCTTGCTCCCCATTGACATCTGCAGAAATGGGAACAAAGCAGCTCAACTAAATATGTAGCCATTCACATACACAAATGTGTTAGTCTGTTAATGTGGATTTTATTAATTCAGGTAAGATAATTAGATGTACTAAAAAGTAAAAGGATTACATCTTTTTAGTAAAAAAAAATAAAATAGAGTAATCATCTGGTTGGAAGACTTATTCTTTTCTAATTACATGTCATTTTATAAGTTCTCTTGGGTTTATAGAACTCATTTCTTAAATGTTAGTGATCTGAAAATGAGACTGTGATGCAGAACTTGTTTCAAGTACAGCTAGAAAAATGACCTTATTTTTTGCACATAATATATATCAGACACTTATGTACAAGGTTAGAGAAAAAAGATTTATTATTAATAATTGATGTTAGGAAGTAATCAAGTGCTGGATGTTTCTTTCTAATTTAAGTCAATGTTTTAATTCTAAAAAGTGTTTGCACTACTCCTTGGGCAGATTTAAACACACCCAAATGACAAGGAAAGGTATTTCTCACTGAAATGGGTACAGCTTTAGGCTGAAAACCTTTCAGCTGTATTTAAGAGC
>VWZY01004149.1:23105-46495 GCA_013399075.1 Chloroceryle aenea
AATAAAATTAAAAAATATTTTCTTTCTCTTATTACTTGCCCAAGGAAGAAGTATTTTCCAAAGGCTATTCATTCAAAATCAAAAGTTGACTGATAACTCTGAGTTAGAAATCTTAATGGGCAAAGTTCTGGCCCTTCACCTCTGAGAGTGGTAAAAATGTAAGGCCTTTGTTTCTTCATATTATAGGTATATGGGAGGCAACTGTGAACAGTGGTCCAGAAAACTAATTTCCTAAAAACTTAAATAGGTGACTTGGACAGTCTGATGCAAGGCTTCTATTAGTGTGTATGGTGTATAGATGTGTACATAAGCGTGAATAAGAAGTGGATTCTTCATGCTGGCACATCATTCATCTTTTCCCAGAGTTCAAACACTATATTTGCTATTAAAGACTTATGTCAAATATTAGAGTACTATGTATTTCTTAATGCTCATTTTCCAAATTAATAAAAAATAAAATAGTAGGTTATATTGTAGGGGAGTAAAGAAAGAAAGATTTATCCCAAGGTTAAAGAAATTGCAACATCCTTAAAGACTAATCTGAATTCAGTGCTCAAGTGTTTGTTAGAGAGAAATAGAATTAGTGAATAATTAGTGAATTAAAGGTTCAACTTTAATTACATTTAGAAAGTAGATTTTCTTTGCATAATAAATCTATGCCACGACCAGACAAGCTCTCAGTAGCTCATAAGACTAATGGATCAGCAAATACCCTCTCCACACATCTACTGCAATTCCTCCTTCACTTTGTATACCCTCATTATAATTATATCCTTTATGACAACTAACAAGGGACATAAATTGATTCATACCAGCAAGATCATGCTCTCTGATGTCATCAACTTAACTCCTGTATTCCATTGATAGGGAAGGTTTCATTAACATTCAGAAATGATTTGCAAATTAATTGTGTTTTTAATCCTTCTAATACTGTACAGTGTTCTTGAGTTTATCTGTCAAATTAATCCTTCTGAGTGCATCTAAGAGAGACAATAGTCTTGGGAAATAGCCAGGAAATTGAACCTAGACTAAAATTTCAATTCCTTTTTCCTATGAATGTTACTAGTTTCTGGTGAAACTTGACTTGAAAATAATCCAATTAAATTTCTTCAGGAAATGGCACTATATGGTAACAGATATTATTTGTCCTCCTCCATATGTAGAGTGTGTGTATATGTATAAACTAGAAAAACAAGGCAAATATATCAAAGAAACATCAGTGTAAAGAAAATCAGCATATTTCTTGTTACAAGCATACCAATTAGGCACACTAAAATAAAATATTATTTATTATAGTTAAAAAATTGCAAGAAATCATTGTTGATGAACACTTTATTTTCTGTAAGCATCCCCATGGAGTTGAGGGACTGTTGGGCAAGATGAGAAAGATGAAATGTCTATTTTGAATGAATATCCATTGTTTTGCAGTGATGAAAGTAAATAGGGTTCTGCATGAAAATCATTATTAACTGCGCTAATCTTTTCAAACCTTTTCAGAATTTCAGACAATCTATGCAAAGTTGCTCTACATACTGCTCACAAGAGCACCAAACTAAAAAAGTAATTAATCAGTGTGAAAAAGAAAACCTTAAACCATGACCCCAGATTCCTTACAACTCAAACGTCGAAATCATCTTTGCCCTGTAAACTCAACATTTTTTTTTTTTTTCCTCCAGCAAAATGTAATAAATTAAGACACTTGACTGAAATAACCCAAGTCCAAATCTCTGCAGAGACACTGTAAGTTTATCTTTAAATCAGAGACATCTTGTTTTACAGCCTACGCTCAAATATGTGCATGAAAATTCCTAAGGTGAACAAAATAATAAAGGCTCCTCCCTATACAAGCATTTTTGTTAAGTACACATGCACAGAAGAACTTTTTCCTTTTAGATGTTTTCTGTTTACTTTCAGTTGATGATATATGTGGTCACTCAGGTGTAACATAAAGCATACTCACATTTTACTTACCAAATATGGAAATATTTTAATGTGTAGAAACAGTCACAGGCCATTTTCTCTTGCCCCACATGAGAAAAAGCAGGGATAGGCTTTTCTCTAAGGTTATTAACATTACTAGGAGAGAGACTATTTCCTAAAAAGTGACCTGGCAGTCACATCCTCAGAGGCTTCACACAACACCTTTACTAAAGTATTGTCAGCAACCTTGTTTCCAGGAACTTCCCTGATCTGCTGTAGAATGCTCTTATACTAGTATTTGAAGATACTATTGTTAAATAGCATATCTCTGCTCAAATAAAGTGTTCAATTTGAATTTTAAGGATGAGGGAGGTGATATTCTTAAGAATACTTTATGACATTAGTTCATGTCCAGCTGAACATCGCATGGATTATCAAGAATTTTCTGAAGTGTCAGGGAGACACCAGAGATCGTGCATGTAGGACTGCCTTACTGCCCTGTCTTGTTTTTACTTGCCAATAGCTTCCATTCGCTAGTAGGACGGGTAAAAGCCTGTGGAACTAGAGGACCTCTGTTCCAGCAGTGGAGCTCACAATAAGTAACATGTCTGAAAGCCATGGACCCATCTCAGGGCTCATGCCAACCCTCCATGAGAGTTTCATAGCAGAGCCATCTGCAAGAGCAATCTATCCACTTGACAAATTGTTTTCCAAAAAGGGCATTGAGAGGGTAAATCTGTCTCTACTGACCTCTGCTGAGGTCAACTCAAAATTCTGTCAATGCAGCAGTGAGCAATCCTTGGGATATGTTATGCCTGGTCTGCATTCACACATCTGAGTTTTCTTCTGCAAGGACTCTGTAGAGCTCTCTCATGGTTCTCACCAGTGGAAAAATTCAATCACAGATCTATGCAAATAACATGCTTGACTCCTCATTGCATTAAGCTATCATTTTACTCTAATATTTACCCACTTCAGAGTCTGACCTCTTTTGCTGCATTCCCATGTTTGAACCCCAGTGAGCAAAATGCCTTTACATAATAAGTCAGCTGGTAAACAACACACATGGAAGTGATGATTTTAGAACAATCCGGCTTGGTCACCCTTATTAATTTTCTCTTCTCGGTGTTTTGGTTTGTTTGTTTGTTTGTTTTTCCCATTGCAGGTTTGAGTTTCTTAACCTTACAGATGAGCATTTAATCTCCACATCCTTTCATTGCTTTTCCTTCTTTTTTTGGCGTGTAGGTAGGAGGGAGAAAATGGGTTAACTTATCTTCAAGGTGAGCACAAAGCTGATCTAACTCTGAAAATGAGTTCCAGGAAGATGGACACACAATCACTTCTGTGATGTCCAAGGAACTTCTACAGGGAAAACACAAGTATCTTCATGTTTCTTTTCTTCAGTTAAAAAGAACAAGGTCAATTTGGGGCCTGATGAGGTTTTATTTGGCCTTTTTTGAGGTTTTATAACTCTAGTTTGTTTGTTCAAGCCATATGGTTTTGCCAGAAAGAATTTGCTTGTGTTTACCAGGAACAAATAGTCAGTGGAGCAAGAATTCATTGTGATAAATAGTGTTTGGCATGAAGGGACAAATTGGAGGAGCACAGCCACTATAAAAGCTGTTCTTTTGCTAAATGTAAATGTTAATGACACTCATTCAGTGATAAACTAATTCAAAACACTACGTTACTGGAAAGAAATCCTTGACTTCAAGAAATATGCTTGTGTTGTTGTTGAGTCAGAGGCTGGCAGGAGCAATGCTGACATAAATACATTTCTTAAATATTTACTTTTTTGCCTTTTCAGTGCATATTTTATGACCCTAAAAGAGGTCACTAGAGAGTGTCCTAGTTTCTTCTATTTCAAAACAGATCTGTGCTCTCACTATAGTCTACCAAATGCTTTCTCTATCATTTAAAACCAACCAACCAAAAAACAATCAGCAGTTCATCCCATCCTCAATGATATGTTTACATATCTGAGTCTAATAGTTTAGACTGTCAGGCCAACAATCCACGTTTTACAGGTTTCCCAAGGAAAATTCAGTGGTTTGGATCCACATGTTTAAAAAGCTGCTTTTTTCCTCATGCTATACTACTGCAGTTGTACTTAGCAAAGGTGCTTGGGCTGAAGCCTGCTTTCCTCAATGAGTTTTCAGCAGGGCACTTTGGTGTGAAGAGTCCACAAAGGTGAAAATCATCTCCTCTCTTTCCAAACATCCCGAAGGTAGCAGCATTCAGAACATGCTGCAGAACTTCAGAGAGAGAGGAAAAAACCTAAACCACCAAAACAACCAAAAACCCTCAACAAAACAAAATAAAACAAAACTTCATAAAGGCATCTTTTTGTGTCTTTCTGTATTCAGATTTTCTCTTTGGTTGTTTATTTGCTGTTGCAGGATGGAAGGAAATTGCTGCATCACTGTACTTTTCTGTTAATTTGTACTATCCAAAAAAATTAGTTTTTTAAGTAAGTGAAGTCAACCCTTCAAAGCCAGCACTAGCTTGGTTTCAGAGCCTTAATTCTGCCCCCTTGTGCTCATGTATAATGGTACAGTCCTTAATTAAATTACCATATGCTCTTTTTGCACAGGACTCCAGACTCATTTTGTGCACAGGATGGAGTGTCCTCACTAAACGACAGCTATTCGGTACTTCTGCATGATCCTCTTCGTTCACTGTTGCACATGCTTTATATGCTTTTCACTGTTGTGAAGCCAAAATAATTAATTTACTTTTTATGTCATTCATTCATTTCACAGCTATTCTGCAACATTCTGAGACCAAGGGATTACTGGGCTCAGAGCCAGAAATTACAGAATTCACCTCCAGTGCTGTATGCCCTATCAGTCCCCTTGCTATCCCAATCATCTCATGACATGCTTACATACTTACAGTCTTCTCTCTCCCATCCTCCATCTCTTGACCCCATTTCCAATGTCTTTATTCAGCAAAGCCCTTCTCTCCTCATTTCCTTATTCCCAAATTACAGCAACATCATGACCTGGTGCCTGTGGGAGCAGTGATTGCCAGTAAGGCCCTGCCCAGTGAGTCCAGCAGTGTGCATATTCAGTGCAGATGGAGTCTTTGGAGAACTGGATGCTAAACTTCAAGAAGTCTCTACTGAGCATGCGAGTAAGATTTTTCAAAGGCTTATAACTTGGACAAATCTAGGCAGTTTTTCATAGAGATGAAAAAGCACATTCCTGTCATCTAGGCAACACAATTGCCTAATTTTGAGTTCCTGTGCCAAAATATCACAGTGCTAGCACTTCTCAGCAAATGCATTGGAAGAATTTATCTTTTCATTTGGGTACGGTTTTTTTCTTGGTTTGTGGTCGTTTTGGTTTGTTGTTTTTGTTTTGTTTTGTTTTGTTTGGTTTGTTTGTTTGTTTTGTGTTTTGTTGTTGCTGTTGTTTTGTTTTGTTTTGAACAGGACTAAAACAATGTAATTTTCTCTAATCCTCTTGGAACCAGCCAAACCATTTTTACTCAATTTTTCCAAAGGCAGGCTGAGTCAGAAACACAGCATGGAAAACTTAAGCCCTAATCACTAAGGTCTGGCCAAGCTGTAAGTAATGAGAAATGGGATCTTTACCCTCAGAGGTGTCAGGCAACCAGAGAGATGGCTGGAGCTATCAAATGCACCTACATAGAAAGGTATATTGAATTTTTGAGGTATTGGGTTTCTATCCTCATTTCTTTTACATAGATAAAATGTTCACCTCTTGGTTGTCTTGCTACACTTTCTTTGTCTTTAGTTCTGTGGTAAGAGAAATTCTTCCTTACTTTTGTTGTAAGGCAACTGTCACAAGATCAATCACACTAAACATCCTGAAGTAGCTAAGCAAAAGGCCTGTGAAGAAATAAAGCTGAAGCTGATTGTCTGGGTATGAAGCATGAGTAGGGTTGGTCACTGTTGGCTATATCCTTATTAGATTTATATTGCTCCAGTATGCGAGCAGACCTGGTAATCACAGAACAGGGCTCTAGTGTGCAAGCTCAGTCCAAACATGAAGTTAATAACTTACTTCTATTCTCTAGAGCTTCCAAGATACAAAAGAAGGATGAGCTAGCAATAGAACTACTAAATGCTACACAATAAACCACAGTCTCTTTTTTTTTTCCCATCTGTACAGATTGAGAGTAATTTTATGTCCCAGGCAAACAACAAACACCAGACACTGCTTTCTATTGGGAAGGAGGTAAGAAGGAAAGCTGATGCATCTTTACAATGTTATATTCATGATGAAACATGTCCACTTAGTTGGTGACAGCTGGATCAGAGTTCATATCTCCAGACCTGCAGCCACTCAACTTAGAACAAATGTGACAATTACTGAAGACAGTCCCAATCCCATAGCCCATCACTAGTGTCATCATGATAGAGTAGTGGAGGATTGTGGCTCACTGGGTCTTTTTTGTCCACTTAGCAGGCAAAGAAGAGCTTTTAGGCTATTCCTAGCAGGGAAGTCACCTTTTTTGAGTGTATTAGGAAGAGCCAATGATTGAGAGACTAGATTTTGATTTTTTTTTTTCCCTTTGTCTCTTTCCTGAAAGCTGTCAATGTAGAGAAGCCTCATTAAAATATTGATAGCTTGCAGAGTGGACTGGGAGGTCTGTATCCTAGCTTTTGTATGCTACAGTATGGGTACAGGGTATGTAATATACACATAGAAAGAAGAAGAAAACAGGGCAAAGGCAAACACACACTCTTCCCCACAAGGTGAGGAAACTGAAGATGTGTACATTTGCTTCCTTCTTTCATTTGCTGCAGGCCCCAGGCAGACCTATGGCAAAAATCAGGATGGGACAGCACAGCTAAGCTCTCTAAGTTCATGGGGAAACAGGACATCCTCTTGCCAGGTTCAGGAGAATACTTAAAACAAAAAGACATGAAAACAGTTATGACAGAGAAACAAACAAAACCAAAAACAAACAAAAAAACCCACCCACCCATAGTGAGCATCAGAAATCTGAAGGCAATGCACAGGAAGAGTTTCAATGTTGAGGGTAGATATCTGACTAGAGTCACAGAAGAGAGGTGCGAATAAGGAGGCAATCTTGGAGGATTCCTCCTGAACTGACTGCTTTTTTAGATTACTAAGTTGCATAAAATCAGATATTATTAATATCTTCCTTGCCACAGCAGGCCACCCTCTTTCTAGCTTGCAAAAGCTAGCAGTCAGCATCAATCAGTGGTCAACAGCAGCAGATATTTCCCCTGGGTAACAGTTACTTTATTCCACTTATTATATTGTATTATTTTCCAAAGCCCATGTACCTTAAATATGTCAATGATAGAAGCAACATTTCTAAGACTTCCCTTTCTGCCATTGACAAGAAAGACAACCATAGCATATAGAAAGCTATACATGATGTCCTTGTTGTACTTGGAAAAGTTTTACAATAAAAGTAGTAAAGGTGCAGTACAGTAAACTGGAAATAACCAAACACAGAAGAGCTTGCCTAGTAGATCTGTAACTTCTCTCTTAAGGACTGAATTATCTATCAGATAACATTGCTCTGAAAGAGGTGTAATTTGCTACTAAACCAGGGTGGTGGGGGGTGAAGGCCATTTTATCTAATTATGAGGTGACACAAATGCTTCAATAATTTTTTTGAAAAGTGACAGGACTCTGAATTTCTAAGTCGCATGACTCTAAAAATACTGTGTCCTCAAAATTCCCAGCACTGAGCCTATTAGCCCTTCACATGGAGACAGGCAATAAATGTTACATAGAAAGAAATTAATTTCTTAAAACTGTAACTAGAAGGAAGAGTCAAAAGGTTTTCTTAATTAACTGCAGTGCCACTGCAGCACTATATAAGATAATGAAAAAAAAAGATGTTCTGTATTTAATTTTTACAGCTAAATTTAGAGTTAATCAAAATGGTGGTGTAATTTTCTGCCAAATTTTCATCAGTAAACATGTTTGCCTCATTGCTTTCCTTGCTGCAGATCTACTTACTTCTCTTTGGACCCCACAGGGGATAGAAGACAAATTCTATACGTCTGTATCTCCTTGTTCCAGACAGCAAAGCAGTGGTCAGGTCTGCCTGGACTCTCCAGAAACTCACTTCCAAGAGGCAGTCTAGGGATCCACAAAACACCATGAGGTACATTAGTTTTTATTCTTCCTTTTGGATCAGTTCTGTCACACATGAGCATAGAGATATGTTATCATGGTATGTTTCCTGGTTTTCCCACATTCGTGTGCTTTAACATGCAAATCAACATCTGCAGTCTGCTTGTGTCTTTTGTTTTCCTTTCTGATACTTGAAGAGAAAAAAAAAAAAAAAAGGCTCTGTAATCAGGGTCTGATTGTGATCTGATATGTTTGTTTTGTTGAATCCTGTTCATGGACACAAAAATCAGAACAATTGTCTTCCTTAATTGCTGTTCATAAATCAGATAACTTCCAGGGATGGAAAGCACAATCTGAATTTTAGAATGTCCAACTAGAGTAAGAAGCAGAAGCAGAAGATCAGAGAACAAGACTGATAAAGTAGTGCCCGTTACTGTTAAAGCAAACACCTTACCAGGAAAAAATACTGACAGACATCTGCTATGGAGAGCAGCACAGCATCATCTATAGAATGCACAGGATGATCTACAGTGAGTTTTTTCACGTTTTTTTCTACCATCCTGTTATTCTGTTTTCTCCTTTCTACACTTTTTTTTTTTTTTCTAAATTAGGTACATAATTAACATTAATTAATACCTACCAACCAGTTCCATAAGTATATAAATAAAATGTCAATAAAGTAATATAGGTTTTTAATTAAAAAAAGGTGAAATTTGTACTTTGGTCTCTGTCAGGAAGGGAACTATGTGGTTACTATGAGGTAGTTTCTGCTTCTGTGTCTCTGGAAAGTCAAACAGAGGCAGCTAGCAGCATTTCATTTATAAAATGAAGCCTTCAACATTTTTTTTTTCTGATTTGTGTATTCAGCATCACACTATATGAATACAATAAGAAATTAATTCCAGCTGAACCAGCATTTAGCAGAGAGGACCTTCCTACACAACAAAAAATGTCTTTCTATTGTCTGCAATGTCAGTTGAGGATGAGTTTTGATCATATTTTCAAAGCCAGTCTTTGTATTGTCAAAGTCATGCAGCTAAATAAAGCTCATTTACTTGCTAAAACATAAATGTATTTATCATCACTGAATTTCAGCCAGCAGAGATATTAGCAAAAGACAGGAAGCTTTGCAACTTTTACTAGTAAATTGCAGAAATAACTTCTTTCATGACATAAAATTTTGCTTTCCATCTTCCGCTGAAGACCATGGGAGATGCTGTTACTCGTAAAAGACAAGGGTCTAGTTAGTAAGCATTTATTTGGAACAAACTGGATTAGTAACTGTCACTCCACTTTGTTCTGCAAGTCTGCTAACCTCTTCATATAATACTAGAAATACCATTTCCTCTTCTTAAGTGCCTGAAGTTACTTTCAGGTCATCTGACACATACTCTTCAGCTTATAAAGAGTTCATGTCTCAGCCAAAAGAAAGAGCAAACTAATTTCTAAAAGCTTCCACATGCCTTGCTTTAAAACACTGTGATTTTATAAAGCAGTAACTCCTTCAATTTCTCCTGTTAAATTTATGGAGATTGGTCAGATATTTTAGGGCTTGAAGTCACAACCATGCTTCTGACCTAGAGCCATTGCACCAGTCCAGATACAGAGCTATCCAGGACTTGAAAGGCTGCAAGGTTGCCTGATTTTGATTCCCTGCCAGCCTGGGGACCCAGTAGTAGAAAGGTGTCTGAGAACTATTGGTGCCAGTCTCTGAAAATTTTTGGAATTCCAGAGAGAAATAGTCTCTCCTATGAATTCTGACTAGCAGTGGAGTTAAACACAGCAGATTTACACGACTGAAATATCATTTACTATGGTTGTAAACAGAGTCTTTCCAAATTCGCACCAGCACGAACAAGATCAGAAGACCATAAAATCTGTTCCTCAAGGGAGTTCTGGGGAACTGAATTTGCAGTGCCACAAATAAATCTGACATTTACTAAAGATCAGGCCAAGATCTGGTTGCTATATTACTACAAATCATATTCAGCTTTACATCCTAGGAGAATACATTTTAAAAGAAAGACTAAGGTTTGAACTTTAGTTTGGACATACTAAAAATCAATATAGGTTAAGATATTAATGAAATGCTTTCATATAAATCCTTAAGAAGACTCTTTTCTATCCAATTCCTACTTTGTCCCCAGCTGGTAAACTCATTATCACCCTTTGGATACTTTTACTGTATGGTGGTCTGCTCTCATTATCATGGACTTGAATGTAAAAAGTTCAGTGCCACTTGGTCTTATGTTCCAAAAACAGTTGGAAATACTGACAGCTCCTTACTTCTGTAAATAAAAATAATTCACTTTGTTAAGAAGCAAACTAGAACAGATGTATATTATAAAAAGTTAACTACTGCACCTCCATCTTTATAATCACAGAGATATTCTTGAACCTTTGTCCCTTCAAAGGTAAACAGGACTTCTTAAGTATGCTCATTCACAGTTCCATCCACAACTGGTAGTGTAGGCGCATATATGTCCAGATATCTGAAAAAAACTCTTTATACTAGTTCTGTCTACTTAATTTAATATCTAAGGAAACTACTCTGACTTAAAATTTAGATACAAATTAGTAACATTAAGCATCAACTTCTAAGTCTTGTAGACAACCACCTGTGTAAAGTGACTGATTTAAGAGAGTTCTCACATTTCAGAAAGCTGTATTTAACATTTCATTGAGTATTACAGTCCACTAATCAATTCTCATCCCTTTTGATGACCTGTATGACAAGATGACATTTAATACACTTTCTATATCTCAAAGCAGGTGTTCTATTGACAACAGAATTACACAGAGTAACTACACACTGATGTGTTTTGAAATGATTATTGTAACCGGCACGAACGAATCTTTTTCCTAATAGTATATCAGCTGCTGTGGATTTCACTCTTCTTCACTATTACAAATCATCCAGTCACAGATTCTTCATAGTACTTTATCCATCACAGAAAAGCAGAGATTTGTAAGAAGCATGCCTATAGTTCCAAGTAAATGTGTTCTCTCTTACTGTAGTTATTTGTAGTTATGAATTTGTTTCCTCGCAGCAAACATACATGTTGGTGAAAAGTAAAGTTCTCCTCTTTTATTATTTACAAAGAAGACTACACCGGAATGCCAAAGTGATTTCCACTTTATCTTTTATGTGTCCCATTGTGCAGAAAGTGAACTGCACAGTGTTTGTCTACATAATACTGAACACACTTTTTTCAAAAGTAGTCTGGAGTGGCAGTATTGTCAAACACTCCAAAATTCTCCTTTCCTTCTTTTGTTTTCCCAGATCAGTTGTTATCTCCCATCTTTTACTGCTATGTTATGCAAGTATGGACAACAAAGCCAGAAACTGTTTTCTGAACCAAGATTTAGGATGGTCCATGCTGCACAACTGTGTTCTGTTCTGCTGTAAGTAAAAATTAGAGTAGTGAAAATGTATACTAAAAAAATATATACACTAACCATCACAATGGTTTTATATGTTGTACTCTTTACAACATGGTAGTAAATCAATTTGATTTGTAAACCAACACATGGTAATTTGTTTCATGTCTTACAGAAAGATTGAGAAGCAGGCTGAAGGAATAGGGATTACAGGACCCATACTGAAAAAGGTGGTAGATTTCCACATTCCATAAATTTGAGTCTGAATGTCTGTCTCACCCTGCTCTACATCTTTTCCTTCCCATCTCACCAAATGGCAACTAAGCATATAGCCTACTTTGAAACAGCTTTTGCGGGCTGATCTGTTATACCTCCATGTCTCTTACTTACCACCGAACCACATCTGTGCAGAAAGGATGTCCTTTTTTGTGTGTGTAATTCCTCCCTGTGATATCATATCACATCACCTTCTTCCAAGAGAATTATTTTCATTTATGTAGGAAACAGTCTTAGTGTATTGTCCTCTTGAGATATCTCATGATACAAGCTGACCAAGTAAAGTAACAATAATCTTGCCAAAAGAAGATGCAAGTTCCTGTTTACATTGATGTCAGTATAAGCATTGCACAGAGCAGAGCAGACTTTATATAAAAACATGATCCTGAGTAATTTTTCTTTGTTGTTGATGAGAAGTAAAAAAAAAAAAACATAGTAAATACTACACTTAAGGCTTCAGGATTCCTACAATATGTTGAGAGGTACAATTATTAGGCTGTCTCACAATGATAGTAATTGGTAAATGCCAATTTTGACAAGTTTGACAAGAGGATCATGCAACCCACTGACAAGAGGATGAGAGGCCAGTCTAAAGGAACACCAAAAAGATGACAGCTTGAAGAACATATATTGCTATTATATATTGCTATATAATAGAAGTAATGTTGCCTCCTCACTAATTTCAAGCAGCTTTGTGTCCATACTATGTTTTCCCCCAAAACCAAGCAAGAAGAATGCGTACAAATCCATTGAGACTGTACACATAAAGTACAGCAATGCGTGAGAGGGGGATTTCTTGCTGCAGTATGTAAACCAAGGTTCTGTTGCTTATCATACCATCTGCCCTGTTTATCCAAACTCCACTTTGCTGAGCACAGATTTACATAAGGCACTTTGAAAGGACAAATCCCTAGGAGGCAATCACTGTTTAGAAAGTTCAGTGTTATGAGATGGACTCTTTCTAACACCTAGTAATCTTGATGCAAAGAAGGTATATGGTTTATCGTATGCCAAGCAGAGATCCTGTAAATGGTCTTAAACCCAAAGTTCAATTTTACCCCCAATTGAGGAAACAGGTAAAAACCAAATTATTTTGAAAAATTTTGATAAGAGAAGCACAAACTATTATACCCCACCACTTTCAAATACTAATAAAATATTTTTGAATAACAAGTAGATTCTCAGGGTAAAATTGCAATATACTGGCCGACTGAAGGACTTTTTAAGTGCTAGAAATAGCCTGTATTTGTCACATGAATCTTGCTACAAATGTAACTGGGCCAGTAACAATTATTCAACCGTCATTATTCAACCATCAGTTCACTGATTCTTTTTATATTTTACTACTTTGTTCTATAATAATACCACTCCAGCCACTAACAAGTGAAAGAAGATAATTCATTATTAAGAATGATTTGTAGAGTATAACTTTCATACATAGATACAAAAGATTCACACAGGCTGTGGTTGGGAATCACTAAAGAGGGACAGATTATCTCTGCATGGTATCTTTGGACATGGGAGATGTAAATTATTTTTCTGTCTTATTGCATCCCCTTGATAAAACCACTTCATCTCTTCATGCCTTAGCTCCTTGTCTATTGAAGGAAAAATGCCTCTGCCAGTCTTTGTCAAACTGGAAAGCATTCAGTGATATTACTAGTAAATGACAAAGTGAATGCTTGCTGAAGTCAACATAAATTTGGGCAGAAAAACAAAGCTGGGAAACTAAAGGGGTTTGCCCTTGACCCTTTTTTTTTTTTTAATTCTAAATGAGTACTCACTAAATCCTTCAGAAATCCTTTGCAAAACAGAAGCAAAACTTGTCTCGGGATCTCTTAAAGATTTGAGCTATCAAAATATTAATCTTGGATCATGAAGTGAATGCAACCTAGCTGACAGTTGAGCTTAGCACTGGAGGACTGCTTTCTCCCTGTGTAACTTTAGACTCCCTGCATGTGAAATAGACAAGGCACACACCTTACTTAGATGTTCACATATTCTATTGAGGATGCTTGGTTGATCAATGTTCCTAGTGCTCCAGTCAAATCACCTGAAAGCTATGAGCATAAAATCTGATGATTATCAACACCCTTACAAAATACAAATGTTTAAAGCAACTCAGAGCCTTAAAAGACAGCTCAGGCAGATGTAGCTCATCCTGTTCTGACCCAACCAAAGGCCAGTGCAATGATGCAACAGCCCTGACTGACTAAACAGTTTCCTTTCCTCAGAAAGGAAGTCACTAACTGCAGCAGAGATAAAGTCTGAAACTCTGGTTATGATATCAAATGAATATTTAAAGATTAGATTGGCATCTTTTCTGTAGCTGTCACTTCTAGGCTTTATTGTACATCCATTTTACATGTCTACTACAGAAAGAACTCAAAATGATAAACACAGAAATTTTTAGGCCAACAGATTCTATACTAAGTGACAGTTTCTTACTGAAAAACACTCCATATATTTCAAATTAACACAAACACATACGTTTTAATGTTTTGTGTTAACTTTATAGTTACTTCTAAAATTCATCTCCTCACATCACCTCCTTACTTTTTCCACACAGATATTTACATTACTGCTGTTTACTCTCTACATTTCTACTTTGTCTTATAAAGCTGTCGTAATTCACACCACTAACACTGTTGCAAATTAATCTCTCTACGCATAGCAACTGGATGCCATCATTGGGCAGGTGAGAGCTTTACTCTTTCTCAAATCTTCCTGTCAAAAAACCTCCAATTCTAAAAAGCATCCACATGGCACAGAACAACCAACTTCTGTTTTCTCCTGTGATTTTACTGGGTGATTAATTTCAGATGACATCTGTGACTTAAGAAGATACTCAGGATTTAATCTCTAGGAATGTACTGTCTGTGGATTATACCTGTAAAACTGCTGAAGTTAATCATGGGCTATGTAAGAAAAGAAGAGAAACAGCATAAGCCACCTGACTGTTCTCTGTGATCACAAACAAAATCAAATAATTGGAATAATTTCCATAACCTTTCTTATTGCAAAAATGTGGGTTTTCTTGGGACTGATTTACCATGGGCATGAAGTGTTGATCTAAATCACCAGGTCTGTAAAGTGACCTTGCTCCACTCCTCTGACTTTGTACGTCCTCCAGCAGAATGCATGGTCCTACTAGCAATTACAGCTAGTGAAGAAAGAAGGAAACATCCTCATCAATTGTTTCCTTTTGCATCCCAGTAATTCACACTGTAGCAGAAAGAGAGTCTAGGCATCTCTGTGCTGTAATTTGTTATGTTTACACTGCAATATTATGATATATAGGTGGAAACATTAGGTGGAAAGTCTCCAACAAAAAAAAAAAGTAAAATCATGCATCTTATAAAAGAATATTCTGATATGTGTATCAGATGTGTATTGCAGAAAAAAAAAATAAAAATAAAAGCAGAGAATCAACTTCCACAAACATAGACGTTTTACTGTAAGTGAACGCTAGAGGGTACCAGTATTTAAAACAGATCATAATTACAGTGGTTACTCGCTAACGGGAAAGAAATGCACGAGAGAGACATGACCTTCCTTCTTTCCAGTCTGAAAGAACACATTGTGTAATTGTTACCTGTTATTCTGTGTAATGCACAGCCTCCGAGTTATAAATTAAATGATGCCGATTTTGTCTGAGTCCACTTATCTTGTCCCTGATTTACAGGCACTTGCTGAACTGTATGGTTTGTAAAACTGCTTAAAAAGAAATTCAACCACAGCTTTTTCTTTTATTTGTAAAGAATTATCATTAGGGGTGAACACAAAGCCTTAATATTACCATTAAAACACGTTTCATGAGGAAAGTTAATTATTCTTAGCTGAACTCCAATATTAATTTATTTTTTTTTTACCCAGGAACTCCTTGAGCATAAATGAGTTTTGACATATGCTCAGAATATCAAACTAAATAACACAGACATAGACACAGTTATCTAGTGCGAGTGAAAAATTTTGACACCTGAAATTCAAAACACAGGAGTTGTAATATAAGAAAATTGCAAACACACTAAAATTTTGGATTCAGGAAACATCTTTGACCACAGTACCTTTGGCAGTATGTCCTGTCAAAGTTCAGTTCCTTCTTTTCCATGTCAGGTGAACTCTTCATACAGAAGTCCAGCCTTGTACTGCCAGTATATGAGGCATGGATCTTTTCTTGGGTTTATCATGACACAGAGTGCCTGTCTGCTTTATCACACCTTACTACAGCAATTGCAATTAGCATTTTGCTTTTATGAGCAATTCAGGAAAATATAAAAAAATGCAAGCAGGATGAAAAAGGTAATAAATTAAAATCATAAGACAAATGAGGGGAAAGATTTACATCTTGCAAGTAGAGGCCTGAAAGCAGAAGTCTCATGCTAACATTCTGCAAAGACAACCCGTGATATTCCCAAGAAATTATTTAGTGTTGACGAGAATGCTGCCACTAAACTCAAGGAGTTTGCTGGCAGAAATGCTGAAAGACTGACATCGATCAAAGTTAACTGCAGTGTCTTTGCTCATGCTCTGCACCCTGGAGGGATGACAAAATGTGTCTCAGGTGCAATTGATGATGAGACCATGATGACAGTGATGATGACTGATGTGACATTCGTACCAATGTTTGGCCTCTGAAGGCATCTTCAGTTTTCTTTCTCTCTCCTATTTTTTTTTATTTTATTTATTAATTTGATCTTAATAAAGATGCATACTTCATCAAATTGAAAAAGTGTAAATCTTACAGATGAGGCTAATAGTAATAGCATTCCCCTTTTCCCTCAGATGGTTAATCAGGACTCAAATTTCTTTTAACTGCCCCATATTTTCCTTGGGAAGGTTAAGATGCCTAATTTTGGATGTTGCTATGAATCAGAGCAACTCCATATTTAGCTGGGAAAAGGAAATAAGCCCTTTTCCTGACCACGACCATCTTTAGAGTTTATTTTAGTGCAATATGCTTGTACAAAAGAAACAAACAGCCTACACTGTTCACATGGCTGTCACAAACAGCCACCAACACCATGTACCAGTACAGTTTAGGGGTAGACCCACTGGAAAGCAGCTCCATGGAGAGGGACCTTGGAGTACTGGTAGACAATAAGTTATCCATGGAACAGGAATGTGCCCTTGTGGCCAGGAAGGCCAATGGTATCCTGCGGTGCATAAAGAAGAGTGTGGCCAGCAGGCTGAGGGATGTTCTCGTTCTCTAGAGACTTTCAAGACCTTCCTGGATCTGTTCCTGTGTGGCATGCCCTAGGTGTTCCTGCATTGGCAGTGGGGTCGGACTTGATCTCCAGAGGTCTCTTCAAACCCCTACCACTCTGTGGTTCTATGAAACTGTACATAATGCCCACAGATTACTCACAGTAATTTCTTGTCGCTTATTACCTCACTCTTACCTCATGGGTTCATGCTGAAAGTAAAAGGAAGTCCCAAGCATTGGAGAGGGTTTGTAGTCAAATGATGCAGAAGGGAAGACCATAGGAAGTGCTGCACAATCTAAGCTTCATTTAGATTTGTACACACTTTATGAGTAGATCTTCACTGCATGCACAGCACATGCAGTTTCAGTCTACAGCAAGACCTCTCCATGCTGGGACTCTCCACAATAGCAAAGTAAAGATCTGTGGAAAACACAGAAATATTAACTAAGTCATTTTCTTTTTCCATATTACACATCAGTGTACTTAACTCTTGCTGTTTACTCTCTGCTTTTTAATGTAACAGCATACTAACATCACATAAACCTACCGCATTGTTTAGTGCTCAGGATGCTGTTGAACTGGATCTCAAGAGAGAGAGAAAATACATTTCTTTAGTCCTAAGATTCTTCCCTTGCCACCTTTCAAACACTTTGCAAACAATGAAGTCCNTAAACTAATTAGAGAAGAAGCAGTTACTGTTAGCACAGGAATTGGTATGATTTGATTTAACACAAATGGTGCAATTAACACCTCTGATAGATATCTTACAAGGTATTTGAGAACTCAGAATTAGAGTCTTGTGCTGTTTTGCATCTTGCTTGCCTGCTCTGTTAGACTTAGACATAATTTTCCATTTATAAGCTTATGTTTTCACTTTTTAATTCTGAGACAGGAGGGGATATCTGCAGCCAACATCACATAAGGCACTAATTGTGCATTTGGGATATTCCCACATATCAAGTGGTTGATTAGGAGGTATTGTCTGTCCTTAGCTTCGTGCAGGACAAGTTCAGCCTACCTGTTTGGAAATGCTGCTTTTTAGTTATCTGGTTTATATGTGTTTTATCATGGNGACTTTAATGTCCAGGGATCTTTCGTCATAGGAGGTGTTAAGGATCACTAGCAGCTTATCTGTTATTATGAACTTTGTGTTCTTTTTTGGGCACAACAGTGTAATAAAGACATTGAAGCACCGGAACAGGTCCAGAGAATAGCAAGAGGTGAGCAGTCTGGAAAATATGACTTATGAGGAGTGGTTGAGGGAACTGGGGTTGTTTAGTCTGGAGCAGAGGAGGCTGAGGGGAGACCTTACCAGTCTCTACAGCTACCTGAAAGGAGGTTGGAGTGAGGTAAGTTACTTCTCCCAAGTAACTTGCGATAGGATGAGAGGAAATGGCTTTAAGTTGTTCCAGGGGCAGTTTAGATTGGATATTAGGAAAAATTTATAAACAGAAAGAGTGGTGAGCATTGGAACAGGCTGCCCAGGTGCACACACCATCCCTAGAGGTCTTCAAAAAATGTGTAAAAATGGCACTTCAGGACATGGTTTAGTTGTCATGATAATGTTGGGTAGACAGCTGGACTTGATGATCTTNGACGGTTAATCTAAGTGACAGAGACTTGCTTTTCTTTCAAACTCATGTAGAACCAATCCCACACTGATTAGTACACTCTAACTCTAAATGGAGGAATTATTCAGCATATTCAAGGAGAGATATTTGTTGTCTTTCCACCTTAGTGATAAATGATTCTAGAGACTATAAAAAAAAAAAAAAGAGTGCCCTGAAGCTATATACCCAGGAGGACCAGAGGCAAAGCTGGGTAGGGCACAGATCTGCTCCTCAAGAAAGCAGAACTATGAAATTAAAAGTGTGCAAATGATAAGGTGGAACCTATGTGTAGATTGTACACAGAGTGACAAATTGTTTCTCTCTGTTTGTGGATCAGCATCCTGCAACTGCCTGCTGCAGTTTAAATGGCACAGTCTGTCATGGCCATGTGGCTGAACCTGAATGAGCTGAATTATCATTGAAAACATTTATCATTCATATGCAATACAGTTAGCAGTCCTGGCCTTATTGTGATCCAAGTTACAGTGGCATAGGACTGGAGAGACTGAAGCTATGCTAGAGGCCTGGATCACTTAACTCTTCCTTGTATCTTCCTTTTACCTAGTCCTTGCTGTGCTTCATTGGTACTTGCCTTGTTCCCCAAGCTGATTTACAAATGCTACAAAACATCTGTTCATAAAAACAAAATGCAACAGTGAATAAAATCATCCCAGAGTGCCAAAGACAGTTTCATGGGGGCAAATCCTGGCATGAGATGTGGGGACAGAACTGCATAATGGTGGTGTCAGGTGGAACTCAATGACTGACACAAATCTCAATATAAACAGATGCAAAGAGATTTGAAAATATGCCATAGTTTAGACGCCTGTGATACTTCCTTTTCTTTAAAGGGAGTTTTTAACTCCAATTATATTTGGAACTATTTATGTATGTTCCTGAAACGATAGCTCCATGTTAGTTTTCACAAAACAAACTTTGACAAATAGATGGTTATCACCTGGAATAAATGAGTTTTTCAACTATGCAGAGGGGGTGGTAACTAAACAGCAAAAACAAACAAAAAATTAGCTGGTAGGATAGTATGGATCATGATGAAAACAGATTGTAAAATGGATCAGTACCACTTGGTGAATGGGTTGGATGTTAGAAATTACCTTTAAACACCATTTTGAGTAGTAGAGAAAGCAAGGTGTTTTTTTAACTTGTACAGGTATACGCTAGAGGATGAAAGAGACCAAGAACAGAAGGAAAAGTATGAAAGAAATTCCTAGAATAAAAGACAAGCTCTGTTTTGCCAGAAAAACTGTATGAATTCTAGACACACCTGTTTAATTCTGACATGTGCTTAAGGAATGGTACATAGCCATGGATAAGATAAGGTATGAATGATCAATCAGGTACTTCGTATTTTGTCTGCTTCTGGTTTTGGTAGGTTGGTTTGTTTGTTTTNTTTCTTCTGTGTGTAAGCCCAGAAGGCTTCTTCAGATCTGAGAAAGCATAAACTACTGGAAAACTGTTGACTCCACATGGGTTTTTCAAGTGCACTGTAGCCCAAATGCAAATTCCCTGTTTTTCTGCAGAAACAAGTCAAAAAATATAAGTCAAAAGAAACTGTGGCAGACCACGGCCAAGACAGCACTCAGGACCAATGTGAGGAGAAAACTATACCATATGGCAGCCTAACAAAGGTCTTCTGAATGGCTTAAACAAGGGCTCAGTCAGAAGCAGCAAGCAAAGAAGAAAATGTGTCCATGACTAACCAAAACTGCTCTCTGATGCAATCAGCATCCCCTGCAACCTCCTAATGGCTTAGCTTGACCTGGTCCTGCACACCATCCTGCTGTATGGGCCACTGGGCAAAAAGGAGCTGCCAAACCCCTCTCTCATGTTCCAAGTTATCAATGAGCTCTCCCAGGTTCTCTACTTCTGTATAGCCAAGAGGACATGACCTGAATTTGGCTTGCAAGGCATCTAGGTGAGTACAGATTGTTGTTTTGTCTGCTTTTCTGCTTAAGGCTTGTGATGTAGTTTGCATCACTACTGTTTAGTTCTGAATTAAACAGGTACTATTTATGTTAACATAGCATAGAATGGCACCATGCCCATGCTTGCTACTTTTGCTGGATCAAACTATTTCTGTCCATGTTTTTTAACTGAATACTAATTCTAAATATGCATTTACTTTCAGTTCTTGTATTTGTCTGCATTTCCTTCAAGTTCCTAGACCCTTTGTCTATGCACTGTTTTTTGCACCCTCAAAATAATCTGTTGGGCAAAAGAGAGCTCAGGAACAGCTAAAAACGTTGCCAATACACCATCTACCTAAGAACATTACTTTGGATGTCTATCCTTTGTTAAGCCAGAAATTCCCTCCAAATATTCAGCAGCATCACTGTCTTTGATAAAATCTGTCCAATGAATGGAAGAGAGGGATGGAAAGCATATTGCAGGCATCATTTTATTAGAGAATCTTATTAAAAATCCTTATTAAATTGCTCCCCCGACTTCAACAGCATTCAGAAATAGTTGCTTGACAGTGTGAAACAAGAAATTGTACTGATGCAAAATACTTCAAAACCACTGCTGTAACCATTGATTGTTCATGATTTGTACGGCAGTGATAGAGTGCTTTCATCCGTCCACACAAGAGCCGTGCTTCGTTTTGTTACACAATATTTTTACCGTTTCATTTCTGACACCACTGAGTTACAGCTGGCATCAAGATAAAGGATACAGAACAGATTTCAATCATTGCAAAAGAGCATCTGTACCCAAATTTCTGGGTCAACTCTTTATACAGAGGACCATTGGAAGAACTTGTGATTCCCCACCTCTGGAAACCATACATTTATATAACTGAGACCTTGTCTCAAGTCCATCTCTGCATCTGCCATCTAACACAGACAGTAAACTGTGCCCATGCAGTATACTTTTACTTTCAAAACATCCCTTCTGCGTAGAAATAATATCACACACATACCTTTTCTTTCTATTATAAAAGTGGTGTTTTCTCTTGATCGGTAAGAGTTCATAACTGCCTTGGAGGCAAATGATTACAGATCACACCTTTTTATTGCTCCACAGCAATAGAGAAAAGCAAGGTATAGCCACAGTTAAATACTAGAGTGCTAAACCAGGAGGGAAAGTAAGTCACACAGGAAGCTGGAGCTGCCTTATTGCCTTTTATTTCATAGCTAGCTGCCATATTAAATATCACTGTAGAATATGCAGTGCAAAATAGTCTTTTCCTATTTTACACTTTGTTGCTGAAACCAGTTAAGACGCACAGGAGAGAATGCAAGGATTCTGCCAACACTTTCATCAGGAAATCAGCCATTTCTCTACCACTTCACAATGGACTTTTTAGCTGTGAGCTTACACTGCATTGAGTTTATATTATCATACCAATCAACACCATTAAAACCAGGTTCAAATTACAGTTTTAATACAAAACAAGTGCAAAATATATTTCTATTATCTTTCCATCTGCTGATCTCAAAGTGCTTTCTGTATGTTAGCAAGCTAAGCCACATAATTCACAATGACATAATGCTTCAAGAAGTCATAGCAAGATGAAATCCATGTTGTTTTTCTGGGTCAGATAAAGCTTATAGAGTCTTTTACAACATGCAGTAGTTCGGCGATACTTGCTTAGGAGTTCATTGCATTGCCTGTGCAGTTTAGTGAGACGTAAGGATTTAGAGAGGTTCTCCAAAGGGAAATGCATCTTTCCTCTTCAACACAAAATCTCCTATCTGTGTTAGAAATCATGTATATCATCCTCAAACCTACAATGCCCAAGCAACAGAGAGAGCAAAGAACACATAGATCTGGCTTCTGCAAGTTTGAAAGGTGCATTTGGAAGATTTGGAAATGGAGATGGAAATGGTTGGCAACTAGAATGATTTGAAAAGCAAAGAAAGACTGCTGTTCCTAGAGATAAGAAGGGAGATCTCCTGCTTTTGGCACTAGGACTTAATGTTTTCCTTTACTCAGATTTATAATCTATTGAATTCTAGTGCCTGAAGACCTCCCATAATCCCTGGATTGTGTTCAAAAAGAAACAGGCCCACTGATTCTTTAGGAAAACAAGATACTTCACTTTCCAGTATTAACTACCAATATAGCAAAGCTCAGTTAGAGATCTTGCTTATAACCAGTTTGTTAACAGAAAGAAAATATAGAAAACTTCCTCACTTTTAAGACAAGATCATTACAATAATTAAAAAAAAAGGCTTATTTTGCAAGAGGCACTAGTGAGAGGAAAGACTGTATCATACGCACATGGCAAATTAGTCATTAGAGTGGCCATTTTCATGAACCTACCTGGCTTCCCTTTCAATTCAAACTGAGGTAAAATGCTATGATTGGGAGAGTGAGGCTTGGTAAAGATGTGAATACCAAATAACTGCACTTATTTTGTTGGATTTAACCTCTCTGAAAGGTAAGGGATGTAAGTACCATCTAACACTTAAATTAGTTATAAAAAGCCACCAAGAATGACATGTTTTGGAGAGGAGAAACCTTGTCCATAAGATCACAGGATTTATTATCCTTAAATTCTCTCTCTAGAAAAGTTAAAAGTTTAATGGAAGGTAAATATAATCCTCAAACATTTTATTCCTTTCCTCACTGTTACCTATTCTGCTTATAAAACTTAGTTCCATCTAGATGTTCTTTGACCAGAACATGTGTAATGTTTTAAAAGGAGACATTCAAAACAGACAGCATGGCTTTGTAGTCTGACTCTTTCCCACAGAGGATGTTATGCCATTCAGAGACTGGATTTGTTACCTAATGCAAACTGCACTGGTCCTGTTGACAGGTAATCTGAGATACTGTTAGACGATAGAAAGTTTGGAAAGGCTTAGTCTGGTTTTTTGGCTTTCAGGTAGCTGAACTAATTTCTGTTTGCTATGTATATATTTATTATTCACAGACTAAGC
>VWZY01004149.1:89363-104890 GCA_013399075.1 Chloroceryle aenea
AAATTACAGTTTTTCTCCTTGTTTTCTTCTCTTTAGAGATTTGGGGGGGGTGGAGGGGTGGGGTGCAGCAGGGAATAGGCTTCATTTATACTTGTTTTCTAGGACCAGACTGAAGTTATAAAGATAGAAATCACAATTAAAACCTTTAATGCATTCTCTTGCTCATTCTTGTTCAAACTAGAATAAAAAACAACTGGGTTTTGTGCAGGAGTGCTTAGTGGGCAATGAAGATGTTACTGAGTAGTGCTGTGTGGCTGAAATTCAAGCCTAGAATTGAATAGTGTTCTCCCTTTTCAAATATTTAACTTAAATCAATGGTAGCCTGTAGCCTTCCCTCTGGATAAACCTAGATAATACTTTTTTTTTTTTTCTTTTATTGAGCTTTTATTTATAGACCATAGTAACACAGTAACCTGGTGTCTTAAAAACAAACAGGAAAGAAAATGCATGCTATCTCACACCTCAAAAGCTAATGGTATGACATCTAGGATGTAGAGAAGTAGTTCCTGTAACATTTTTGTTCACATGAACAGCTTTTATTAAAATAGACCTGTAAGGATTCAGGGATATTTTGGGTCAGTTAGAAGATCCACCTGGCTTGCCTGCCTGTGGCAGTGGTATTGTTACTGCCTCTGGGAGAGATCAAACAGAACAAGTACCTGATGCTTCTCCCTAGATCAGCTGTTCTTGGCTCAGGAAACTGCCTGAACTTGCTATGGTTTCTGTGTCCTTAGAAATTCTAGAAGTTTGGCTTTTATATGGAATTGTTAAGGTTGGAAAAGACCTCCAGGATCATCAAGTCCAACCTTCTACCCAGCACCTCCATGACCACTAGACCATGTCCCAGAGTGCCTCATCTACACATTTTTTGTACACCTCCAGGAACGGTGACTCCACCACTTCCCTAGGGAATCTGTTCCAATGCTTAGCTACTCTTTCAGTAATGAAATTCTTCCTAATATCTAATCAGAACTTCCCCTGGCACAGCTTGTAGCTATTCCTTTTTGTCCAGATGCTTCTCATCTTTCATATAAAAGTAAACTCTCAGCATCCACAATATTTTTTTGCAAGTGTTTTAAAAGTTTTCTGGTTCACCTCATGAAAAAGCACTTCTCTTGTACTAGCTTTGTTTGATGGCTACAGAAAGAGACAGTGGAAGTCAAACTGTTCACACTTACCCACACGTGATTTTTTTTATTTATAATATTTTCCCCTAAATTGTGTCATATCTAAAGTGTCTTAGCTCACTTAGCTATTCCCCATACAGAATGTATACCATATCTTGGTCTATCCTTCTTCTCTCACTTGGAAACTTTTCCAGCTCTTATTATGTCTTCTTTGAACAGAGGGGACTAGAACTGCACACAGTACTTAGAGCATGGCAAAACATTAGATTATTCTTGGAGTGGCATGTTGTCTGCTTTATTATCCATACCTTTAACTGATCATGTCTAGTGTGTCTTTTGCTTTTGGGACCTGTACGGAGCAGGACCTGTATGGAGCGGAGTTTCCATGGATCAGTCTGCCATAACCCTGAGATCATCGACTCCTCAGTGGTACTGGGAAGCTCAAAACAGTTCATTTAGGGTGAGGTTTGGTTTATACATCAGTTCATTTACGTTTGTCTACATTGGATTTCATTTGCCATTTTATTGTAGTTGTACAGTTTTGCAAGGTCCTTCATCAGCTCATGCAGTCAGCTGCAGTCTTTACACCTGTGATTGTTAACAGTAGCTGACATCTACACCTCATTGCTCACTCCATTTTCCATGTGATTTTTAAAAAAAATGAAATAGTGTAGGTCCCAGAAGAGGTTCTACCATAGACCCCAGCAGAACTCCATCAGGGACCTTTGCTTGTTGCAAGAAGCTAATTGCTTTTTAATAAACAAGTAACTAATTACTCCTAAGCGTTGTTTACGGGTTTTTTAACAGATTGCTTGTTTCTTCAAAGACCTTATGCTATGTCTTCTTAAATTTTTAAAAGCTGTGAGTGAAAGGTATGGTTGAAAGCCTAGAAATCCAGTCTATATACCTATCTTTATCTGTATGCTTTATCTCTTCAAAGAACACTCAAATTTGTAAGGCAGAATTTTCCTCTTTAACTATTTCTAGAGTGGTCATTTTGTTATCCATTTTGTTGTCCATTAATTATCTTATATCTTAGCTTCTACTCTTTTAACTAGTAGTGACTTGCAGGTCTGTGCTGCTTCAGATATTCTTTTAAAAATTGACATCACATTTGTCACCCAGCTGTCCTGAAATGTGAAACCTTTTTTTTTTAAGTGAGAGCTTTCATAACACTGCTCCTATTGCTCTCAGTTAATTTACTGAGTGGTTTTATTCAGCTGCTTAATCCATATTCCTTCCACACTCTGGACTGCAGAATATTTGTACTTCAAGTATAATGTCTTGAGTAAACCATCTGAGCTGAACTGTTGCAAACAAATCAATCAAATGCTAAAGTTGCGGGGCGGGTGGTGGGGAAGGTTTTACGAGTGTGCTGGTATCCAGTGAGCCAAACATGAATAAACAGCAGTGTCAGGGCTTGAGCTCTCTTTCCTACCCCTCTTGGAAATGAGTAGCACCACTTCCCTGCAGGAATGGAATAAGTTGTTTTCTTTTCATCAGCTAAGACCCATCCTGCAGAAAGAGCAGTAGTTTTATCATCTGGGAGCAGAATGGAGACAATGCAGATACCTGTGGTCTTACAGCTCAGATAGGTTTTTTTTCTGCTAAAAGCAGGAAAACACTTCTTTCACTGCACCTCATAAAGAGTCTCTGAAATCAGCCCAGCAAATTGTTCAGTTGCAGTTTGTAAAGGTCTTCTAGTATGAGTATTAGAAATGCATTTGCAGGTCCTCCAATTGTATCAGAAAGTCTGACAGACCAGATGTGTCCCATCACTGTCAAACAACAAGGGTTTCAGCCCTAACTATCAGAACAGTATTAGCTATGATACTGTTTCTTGTTTTCTTCTTGAAAGATTCCCATTTTCTCCATGTCAAAACAAATCATTCCCCTTCCTTAGGCTGAAAGCGCATTAGTAGGTTTATATTCACACCTATTTGAAGTACAAGGACATTTCAAAAGAGGTCATGTATGACAATATATGGGATTTCCTTTACACTCTTGACACGTCTCTGCTTTATTACCATTACTCCTTTCAGCCTGTTTGTTCAGGCAATACCTTTGCTTCTACTCAGAGAAGTTTACATATGCATTGTCAGTGAGCAGAGTCCACCTGATAATTCTTAGGCCAGTGCATGATGATTGTGGTCAACTAACAAATCAGAAACTATTGCCTGGGAAAACTGATAACCGGATTTAAACAGAGTCTCTGAGCCTTGCTTTCTAAAACAGTTAACTATCCCATGACCTAAAGGGACTCTGGAATGTGTTAGCATCACAGGTCTTACTAATAAATGGTTCTATTGTTGCAACAGACTGTTCTTTTGGAGGCTTTCTTGTAGATAAATATCATTCCCATCTTGTGAAATTAGAGTAACTTCCATTTCTTGCCTAGCAATTACAGTTATCAATCTGACATACTTAAAAACACAGTAAGCAATTCTAGTGGTGGCTGGAGTCTTGATTTCCTGATGTTTCTGATCTTGTAGGATTCATTTGACATGAAAATGAGTATTTCAAAATGGAAATGCTAATCCATTTATAAAGAAGAATACATGTTTTTTATCCAGTTCATTGCTAACATCCTGGCTTTTCCCCATTTCAGTATTTCGGTGTTAGAAACAGTAGAAACATGTTTACTTTCTACAAGAAAGTTTACTTTCAGGTATGCAGCTAAACATTCATTCAGCCCTCAGGTTGTAAGATCCTGCGCTCCAAACAATAAGTATACCAAGCAATATTCTTTATGTGTCTGAAACAGTGTATGAAAGCTGTGACCTGTTTTTGATTGGATTTAGTAAATTGAGATGTTTTATCAGTTCTCCTTGATTTTCCTCTGTAGTCTGAATTCAGAACTGGTATATGAACATTGACATTTAGGATGCTAACTCTAAAATGTAGGCCTCACTGAAGTCTGGATTAAAACCAAAAAATATTTCTTCTTAATCACTTACTGCAGCTCCCATGAAATACAGAGGAAGATCCTCCTGATTCTAGTGAATAAGTCGCTCATCCAACTCTATGGATGTTGGTACAGCAGGAAAGACCTGTGTATATCTGAATTAATACATCACATTATTTTTCGTTGTTGTGATAGCAAATAGCTACTTGAAGCGGAGTATTACACAACTGTGCTAGAATTAACAGTCCCTTGCTGTGCTACAATATTTATTTTAAATCCTTGCTAAACATTAGTTATGATGATGTTGATGTGTTGTGTCTTACTAGGTTTGAATGCATCATAATGCAGTAGTTTGGGGATTGTTGTTTGGTCTCACTCACTTTTTCTTTATTTGTATCTTTAGATCCTGTCAAAGAGAGAAATTTTGTTTTCATATTATTAAATGTAGGAAACTCTTAAGAACTTTTCCAGAAACTGTTACTCATATGTATAGTTGTGTAAGTTGTTTTATCAGAATCAGTGAGATTACATCTGGGTGTGGGGACTCCTTATATAAATAATGGATACTGGAAAACCTTACTTTTATACAAACGTATAAACTTTTTTACAGCTCTAACATGAAACAAAATAAGAGAGGTGAATGTATCCGCATCATGCCTGGTTCTGGACAAAGTTACATGCTTCTCTGTATTCAGTTTATCCACACAGAAACTTAACTCAGTCCTAGGTATTCCCATGAGTCACTTCTTTTATTACTCGTCAATAAATTATATTGGTGGTAGAGGAGGAAATTACTGCAATCAAGTCTCATGAAAAAGTCAGTTAAGTAAAAACATTGTATTTGCTATGACCAATAAGAGCTGAATTCAGATTTGTAAGACAAAGTACAGCATGAAAAGGTTTTATTGCTGGCAATATAAATGTTCACTGAAAACTGTGTGACTGCTATAGATCACTGCATTAGTCTTATTTTAATGTTATAAACTCAACTTGCCATTAATGTGCTTAAGAGGTTTATATTGATGTTTAAGTAACTGGCTAGAGATATAACAGTACATCTAACTTGACACCCGGTTCTTAAATCTTACTCATACAAATAACCCTATTAGATTTCATTGCCCTTGATTTATGCCTTTTAATTTCCATTAACTTCCACAGAGTTATCTCTGATTTATGGTTTCCTAAATGAGAAGGGACTTGATCCCACTGGAACTGTGTAGATGTACACAAGGCAGGACAGGGATGATGGCTATTAAATACTTCGTGATCAAGATTTAAAAGGAAGTGAATATGAACATTCTTTGCTGTGAAACTATTCTTGATGTAGTTCGTTAGAAAATAGAACCTGTCTTAACTACTCTATATACTAATTGTGTGATTGAAATAGCAGTGTCAGAACGCTAACAAGCCTCATCTTGACCTGTATTATAATTACATATCAAAGAATACAGATTACGAAGAAACAGTCATTCTTAGAGTCTGGAGCAGTTAACAATGTATGGAATATGGCAGATCTGTTTGCTACTTAAATAAATATTTATGCTACTGCATGAGTATCCATCCTTATTCTCTCATTTTACATTTGTTCAGTGATACAACAAGAAATAGGATTGGTAGTCAATGAAATAGTGACAAGACTCATTTCAGGCAAAGCAGTATATATCATTTAGATCTTTTAAATTACAATGCAGAGACTTAAGAAAGGCAAAAAAATATTTCGTAAGGCAGTAGCAATTTAGTTGACTCCTTAAAATGTTAAAGGTATTTGTTTCTTGCTCGATGGCTTCATTATGGGGACTGTTTACTGAAAACTTTAGCATATTGCCAAACAGCTTCTTTGCAGATACAAACAACATTTGTTATGGCTTGAACTTGCAATGCATGATGACGATGTTGAAGTTACTTGAAATATTGCAGAGGTTAAGTTTGTTCCTACAGCAGTAAACAAATACACTTTGTTGCACTTATTTTACTTGCAGAAGTAAGGTGGTGATTCATTGAGCTTCACAAAAAGGGACATGAGCTACCAGTTTACTTTGTACTGTATTGAAAATAAACAATATAAAAGATTAATTGGATCGAAGGCAGTAATGATAACTTTTTGAGAATTTTCATGAAATGTGTAATGTTGCCCTATAACTGCAAACCCATGGTCACAGGTTGCTGACCAACATTGCATTGCTTTATTTGATAGCGACGTGAACTTGCCAGTTGCTGCGATGCCTTCTTAGGCAAAGCTCGCAGTGACATTGGGATTGCAGTTATTAATGCCCATCATTGTACTTGAATTGTAGCATTTCATAGGACAGATGTGGAAATAGCTTTCTTTGCCACCTCCCACCAACTCTTTTAGGCTAATACGTCTGTTGGAAAACCAAACCTGCATTTCATACGAACACACACCCCGGCCCTATAATTGAGGACTCTGTGGTTATTAATTTTTAGCTATCTTTTTGAACATTGTTCGAATAGTCACAGTCAGTTTATCAGTTCTAGAGAGGCGGCAGATAAAAGTTTTTCTTACTGACTGTAAATGGAAGATTTCAAGTACAATAGTGAGGTTTCTTTAAAGAAGGTGTTTGAAAATTAACATACTGTCCAGATGTCTTCAACTTCTTCCATTTTATTAATTCTTAACTACAGTGAGGGCATGTTTGTATGCCTTCATCTCTAGGGAAGTTGTACCAGATAGCAACTGTTCAGAGCACAGTTCTGATTTGAGGAGAGCTGCCAGCTCTTGTCCTCCTGTAAAGACTGATGCATTTTCTTGTTCTCGGAGGTGCAAAAGAGAAATGTAAGGGCCAAGCTTGGCATCCAGTTCTGTTGCAGTTTTTGGAGGGAATGTGTATTTACTGTGGTCTCGTGGAACCTGTGGCATATAAAGCACAATTCACTGCTCATCCATTTAAGACTGAATCATCATTTCACCTGGTCTTTTCTTAGGCATCTTTTTGTTGGCTTTATTAACCTGATGGGTATTACTGGGATATCTCTTTTTATGATTTGGTTTGGGTATTCTTTTTTTCCTCCACTTCTAGTAGTAGCATTGTTTTGTCATTAAATATGATCAATGTGTATTTTTAAGTAAAATCAGCTAGCCTCTCCCTCTTTTCAGAACTTAGTAAGACAGAAAAATCTTTCCTATATCCACAGGATTTATTTGAATATGTAATAAAAAAACCCAACCAAACAAAAAAAAGCTAAAATCCTCTTTGGAAGGATTGTTCATCCTGTATTGTAGGGTAGATTAAATTAATAAATCTTAGTGTTATTTAGGATGTATTAGAATAAAGCTATGATACAATTCTAATTTATATATTCCTAACATCTAAATTAATATTCCCTCCTGAGACCCATGACCTCTTTATGACTTATGCTTTCCCATTCTTGCAAAGGTAGTTGTACTAAAATTTAGTTATGTTACGTGATACAACATTTGGGCTTCACTTATGAATTTATATGCTGGGCAGACCCTTCTCCAAGGGAAATCTCCTGCCTTTCTGGGCCTGGGTTAAGAACAACATTAGGAAACTTCCTGACTTGGTATAACTCTTGGACCATTACTCATTACTAATCTTCCATGTGGGTGGAGATGAAGCTGCAACTCATAGTCCAAGAATGATCAGAAGAGACTTCAGGGCCTTGAGGCAGTTGTCGGGAGAATCTGGAGCACAGGTTATTCTTCCCTCTCTTCCAGTTGCAGCCAGCAACACTGGAAGAAACAGATGGACCCAGTTTATTAATGCATGACTTCATGGTTGGTGTCACCCCACAATTTTGATTTTTTCAATAACAAGATGGCCTCCACAGCAGCAAGCTTGCTGGTGTCAGATGGGATTCACCATTCTCAAAGAGGAAAGAGGGTCATTCCTCATAAGCTTGTGGGGCTCGTTGACAGGGCTTGAACTCTACCTGAAGGGGGAGGGAGATAGTATCAAGTTTGCCTGTGTCAAGCTGTGGGAGGACATATGATGGTTAGAGGGACAGCGTGCTAGCCAGGGCCCTCAGCCTATTGCTCTGAGGCATGCTGAGGACACTTGCAGCACACTTGAAGTCTTACAGAGATGAGACAGAGGTTCCTGAGGTAATAGACGCCAATGGAGAAACACTGGTGNGAACTTATGGGTAACAATTAGAGACTGAGACAACAAAGGGAACTTTGTGGTTGGTGTCTACTACAGGCTGCCTGATCAACATGGACCCTATTAACAATGCATTCTGACTCTAGCTACAGGAGCCTCCCTGTTCACAAGCTCTTGGTCCTGATGCAGTACACTCCAACACCTGAAGGAAGAGTAGTATGGCAAGCTGTAAGCAATCCAGGAGACCCCTGGAATGGATGGAAAATAACTTCTTAAGCCAGGGAATAGAAAGCATTACCAGAGGGGATGTGATATTCAACCTGACAGTCACCATCTCCAGTTAATTTGTGACATCAAGATCGGAGTCAGTCTGGGCTGCAGTGATCATGCACTGGTGGAGTTCATAATTCTGAGGGATATGAGTCAAATGAGGAGTAAAGTCAAGACCCTGAATTTTAGGAAAGCAAAATTCCATCTCTTCCAGGAGGTAGTCAATATGATCCCTGGGAAACAGTCCCTTAGGGACAAGGGAGCAGAACAGAGCTGGCAGATCCTTAAGGACACTTAAAGAGTGTCCTTAAAGAATGCAAGAGCTCTTAATACCCAGGTGTACGAAATCAACCAAGGAGGGTAAGAAACTGGCATGGCTAAATTGAGACCTGCTGGTCAAACTAAGGGGTAAGAAGGAACTGCAGAGGCAGTGGAAGCAGGGATGGGTATCCTGGGTGGAGTATAGGGACTCTGGACACTGCCTGGTTGTGGAGGGATGGGATCAGGAAGGTCAAGGTGCAGCTGGAGCTGAACTTAGGCAGGGATGCAGAGAATAACAAGAAGGGCTTCTACAGGTATGNATCCAGGAGACCCCTGGAATGGATGGAAAATAACTTCTTAAGCCAGGGAATAGAAAGCATTACCAGAGGGGATGTGATATTCAACCTGACAGTCACCATCTCCAGTTAATTTGTGACATCAAGATCGGAGTCAGTCTGGGCTGCAGTGATCATGCACTGGTGGAGTTCATAATTCTGAGGGATATGAGTCAAATGAGGAGTAAAGTCAAGACCCTGAATTTTAGGAAAGCAAAATTCCATCTCTTCCAGGAGGTAGTCAATATGATCCCTGGGAAACAGTCCCTTAGGGACAAGGGAGCAGAACAGAGCTGGCAGATCCTTAAGGACACTTAAAGAGTGTCCTTAAAGAATGCAAGAGCTCTTAATACCCAGGTGTACGAAATCAACCAAGGAGGGTAAGAAACTGGCATGGCTAAATTGAGACCTGCTGGTCAAACTAAGGGGTAAGAAGGAACTGCAGAGGCAGTGGAAGCAGGGATGGGTATCCTGGGTGGAGTATAGGGACTCTGGACACTGCCTGGTTGTGGAGGGATGGGATCAGGAAGGTCAAGGTGCAGCTGGAGCTGAACTTAGGCAGGGATGCAAAGAATAACAAGAAGGGCTTCTACAGGTATGTCAGCCAGAAAAGGAAGGTCAGAGAAAGTGTACCCCTCTGATGAGCAAGACNCATCCCTTCCAGGAGGTAGTCAATATGATCCCTGGGAAACAGTCCCTTAGGGACAAGGGAGCAGAACAGAGCTGGCAGATCCTTAAGGACACTTAAAGAGTGTCCTTAAAGAATGCAAGAGCTCTTAATACCCAGGTGTACGAAATCAACCAAGGAGGGTAAGAAACTGGCATGGCTAAATTGAGACCTGCTGGTCAAACTAAGGGGTAAGAAGGAACTGCAGAGGCAGTGGAAGCAGGGATGGGTATCCTGGGTGGAGTATAGGGACTCTGGCAACTGCCTGGTTGTGGAGGGATGGGATCAGGAAGGNTCAGTGGACAAGGGATGTCATCTATCTGGACTTCTATAAGGCCTTTCACTTGGTGCCTCAGAACATCCTTCTTTCTAAATTAGAGAGGTAGGGATTTGATAGGTGGCAAAATGCTGGAGCAGGTTGGCTAGAGAGGTGGTAGAAGCCCTATCCCTGGAAACATTCAGAGTCAGGTTGGACCAGGCTCTGAGCACCTGCTCTAGTTGAAGATGTCCTTGCTCACTGCAGGGGGGTTGGCTTAGATGAGCTGTAATGTTCCATTCCAACCCAAATCATTCTATAACAATGATTTTTTTTTTTTTTAATAAAGAAAAACATTTTCTCTTGCTATTTGGTTGTTATTTTTTGCCTTTTTTTTCCCGAATATTTCCACATGACAAAGTTACCAAGAATGCACTAAATACTGGAAACTCACAAAGAAGAATTTCATTTGTCAATATTTTTTTTAATAACTGTACAAAGTAATCTCTATGCAGAAGGCATCTAGGAAGCTTTTTCCGATTTACCAATTTGTAAAAGTTACATGCCAATTAACTTTTTTCTTTTTTTTCTTTTTAATATTGCTAAGTATATGTTATATTTAGAATAGAACATTTCTCTATTTAGAGCAGTAGAATTTTTTAACTCTAAAAATATTTTAGAATAACTAGGAATTTAGAATCCTACATAGAAATTTAGATTTTAATTTTAATTAAAATTTAATTATAGTTGAGAATCGAGACTTTAAATATGTTTAGGTTGTATTGTGGAATGCAGTAGAAAGTCTTGAAAAGAAAACTAGAAAAATTATTTTTATAGAGGTAATTGCAAATTAAATATACCAACTCATGTAAAGAATTTCCACTGCAAATTGAAATGTTCTTTTGATGTTCTTTTTAATCTGCATTTTTACTTAGCTTAGCTACAGTAGTATTTTCTGATAATTTTAAAACTTCCTAATTAATACATAAAAATTCAAGTTCACATTAAAATTTACTAAGTGACTTTGAAAAAGTCTCAGCCTTAATAATAATGTAGAATATGGTATCAAGAATTATAATTGACCTCAGTATATTGTTACCTTTTTATCCTAGTAATACAGGCATATGAAAAGTTTAAAGACTACAGAGTTTATGTTTATTTTTCCAGTGAAAGAGTTATTGTGATACTTTATTTTTAAAGCAAAGTACAGTAGCATGTAAGCAAAACCAGTGATATTATCTGAAAGAGAGTAACTCAGAGCTACTTTATTTTAATGGCTCTGTTATTAACTTCTGGTGTCAAGTGTTTTAAAATTAAGACTGTACTTACCTAGCTCAAGGTATGTGCACAGACAAAGTTTCTTCATTCAAACAGTCAAAAAACAAAGGAAAAATGCAGACAAGTCCAGAGTGATGTATGTGTCAATACAGTAAAATAATAATGTTTTTCTCTCCATTTAAACAGAAGGAGAGGGAATGTTACGGGTAAAAGTGGGCAAAATATTAGCATGTTCCTACCATGTGAAGAGATACAACCTGATTTGTTTCTATGGAAACAGTTATACTTCTGCTGTAGTAGCCAAGTGGTTTAATTTATCTGCCTATTTTGGGATTTTTGTTTATTTTTCATATGTAGTTGATTGAGAAGGGGATCCCCTTTTTTCCAGCTAACTGTCCTGTCTTCCAGACTAAAGATTTCCTAAACTCAGCAATAACTTTTGATTATGGTATAATTGTTTGGGTTTTTTTTTCATATAGGAGATTCAAAAGGTGTTTCAAGGAGTCCATCTTGTTCAGTGTCACTATTCAGGAACAGCAGCTCTCTACAGACATACCAATTCCCTTTAAAACAAACCTGAAAAGAATGTGAAAGAAGCAAAGATAGGAACTAGCAACTTAGGCTGTTCCTACCTTGAGCACATACAGAGATGTTTTCCCATCTTGGGCTGTCAAATTTCTGTTAGCTAATTTGGCTTAAAATAGAGCTGAGAACTGGGTTACTTGGGCGTTTGAGTAAAGCTGGAACTCAAGCTTTCAGAATAGTCTGGTTTATGTCTGAGATGACAATCTGTGTTCATACTCACATCAACTTGGTTCTGCTATTGCTTTGAATTTTTTTAGTTAATTTACGTTTGGGCAAATTCAAGTGCACTTTTTTCCCCCTTTTAGACCAGTCATCAGAGCAGTTACTCTCTTGCTACTGCAACTCAAGGTAAGACCACAGTGTTCAGCAGTGCTTGGTGGTTTCAGCTTTTTTTTAATGCTATCTGCCCATAGTAATCCAAGAAGCTCTTTGAATCCAAGAAGCTATTTCAACTCATGCAGAGTAGTGTAGGGTTATAGGTCCAACAGGGAACTTATCAGAGAGCTTAAGTATTTGGATAGAGGCCTCTTTGTAAGAGTTGGAATTGTAGGTTTTAGGCTGAGTAAGATCTGGAGGGCCTGTGCTTCTCTCTCCTAAATATTTCATAAACTTATCTTTGTGGAAGCCCCAAATTGCCTCATACTGAAAGTGGTCCAGTCTTTCACTTCACTGCAGTGTGCCATATGTGAGCAAACCTTGCTATTATTTCTCGTGAATAACACATAGTAGGTAAAATTGCCTATTCTGATGAAAAAATAACCAACAAAACCCAACAACATTAAAAATGCTTTTGATTAGAGGGTGTATTTGGGAGAGAAATAGCCCCCATCTCAGTCTTCAGGTCAGATTGTGCAGCAGCTCTGCAGCTGTCCTCATAGTGGTTGCTCCTCCATGCTCAGCATCATGGAGATCTGTCAGTGTTATCCCAAGAGCTGCATTTTGGGCAAGAGAGCTGAAGGTTAGGAAAGTGTGGGCAATATTGTGACCATGGTATTTTAAGGGAAAAAAGAACCAAACCACCCCAAAAAAAACTCTAGTACCATTCTGCTGCTTGGAATACAAGTTAGGTTGAGGTTCCAGTTTTTGGATGAATTTGCCTTTTCCAGACATGGGTGCTTTAATCTGAATAGGTCAGTGAACAACTGACAGCCTCTGCAAGGCTTTCTTGCTCTTAAATGCTGAGATCAGAACCCTGGTTTTAAGATGTTTCATTGTACCTAAATCTGAAGGAACATAAGAAGGAAGGGAAATGGCAGTTTTCTGTAGTATCAATGAACCTGTCTTCACCTATGGATAATGAGGAGCAAACAGGGATAAGAATTAAGGGCTGTAGGATCACCTATTTCATGTTTGTGACAGTTGTGTGTATCAAAGGAGCATACGGCAGTATTGTAACCCGTGTTAACACTTATTTCTGTCAAAATAATTTGTGATACTAGGTTGTCGTCACTGGCTTTTAACACAGGGAAGAAAGCTCCAGTAATACCAACAACACATTCTGTTTCAGCCTTTTCAGATTATACTTTGTAAAATGTGACATTTTAAAGTCTGAAATATAGTAGAAGTAATTTTATCAAAATGAGATGACAGTAGCAAACCTGATGAACTTTCTTCATCTCTCTGTTCTTGATTATTTCCTTTTGTCAAGGACTTCAGTACTTTGGAAATTTGTTGCACTTCTGAAAGTAGTGAAAAGTCAAATCTTCAACCCAATGTGAAATAGATTGCTCTTTCAATTCATAATGGTTTTATGTTCCAGATCTTCACAGCAGTAGATCTGTGCTTTTTTGTCTCCTCTAGCATTTTACAGAGTTCAGAACCAGAATTTTTCCTGATCTTTTCTTCTTTCCCAGTTCAGTTAGGAACAGTCATTAAAGACTGGAGAAACAGGACCCTTAAAGTATATTCACCAACTCAACATCATAATGTTTTCCAGTGGGAGAAGTGTAGTTTGCAGTCATATGTCTAGATGATTCTTCTCTTAAAAAAAAGTTTACTTACTAGATAAGGAATTGTTGGGAAGGTATCTCTTAGCTTCCTTCCCATTAGGTTGAATGACTTCTCTGCTTATGTTCTGGCACATGGAAGTTACAGTTGTAGTTCAGAGCGTGGTCAGGTATGTTTGGTGACTGTGTGTATATATTTAATATATGTATATAACAGACAGCGTTAGCATTTATATTTGCTTACAGAGTTTATGAGCATACAGGGTGGGTATCGATTAATTAATTCAGTAATTACATCCTAGATTAAAACTACATATGGAAGAATTATTTTCTAAGGACAAGCCTAGAAAGCTTGCCTCTTGTTTCATACTATCTTTAAAATGCACACATTTTCTTAACTTTCATTAGAAAATAAGACCTAATAAATATAAAATTAATGTAAATATGTGGATGCTTTTTTTTTTTTTCTGGGATTCCACTGTGTTACTGCAGGCTTGGTACTTTCAGGAATTGTTTCATTCCTGAATAAACATAGTATGGTACTAATAATATGTGTATATATCTATTTAAATGTTCAGTGATGAAAGTTACTTCTAAACAGAGTAAGTCTCCCCTGCCCCCACCATCCGTTCTTCTTGCTTTTGGTGAGGCAATTCCTTGGGAATGTTTCTCTATCTCTTTTAAAAGAAATCAGATCCTCCAGGTCAAAAAGGAAATTACAAATATTTCCCAAGGATAAAACAGTTAAATTGACATCAGTCTCTAAGGTAGTTAGCTCTTCAGTCTGATTTTCTGTCTTTGCATTGCTTTTCCTCTGAGAATGCCTCCAAGACCTGGTAGTTAAAAGTAGAAAAACCAATTTAACAAGAACATCCATAATGATGTTTTGTTGTGCTCTATTTCCATGGTTTAACTGTTCTCCAAGTGGTCCAAGGATTTGGAGGGTCTAAATGAACTCCCATTAAGGGAAAAGAGAGCAATAAAATGTTTAATAACACTGGTGTTACCTTACTGTGAGAGGCACTGGCAGGGAATATGAATTAAATTCCATTTAAAACATTTTTGGATCCTTTTATTTCATTGACCATTATGAAATAAAGCTTTAGATCTCACAATTCTAAGTAAGTAATAGTAGTAGTAATAGTAGTAATTGTTATTATCTGAAGACTCATGGTGCCTGGAAGACATGGCATTACAATTATCACACTTAATTCTAAGGGTTTCATTCTTTCTCCTCAGCCCAAGGTGTCAGAGGGAGTACAGCTGTCAAGCATTACAAAAACCTAAGGCTGTTCCTTTTTGGCTGGAAGGTAGATCATGAAGTTCCCTCGGTCTTTTCTGTGGTTGGCTAGTGCTGCTAAACTATAGGAGCTTTAGGAGTACAATTAAATCATATCCTATGTTAGTTTTTTTGATTCCCTTGGAGCGGTCAGCTACAATTTATCACCAGCAAATAAATAAAATCTTCAAACTAGTGCAAGCCAAAGCCCATCTCTTTGTCTTGATGAAGTATGCTATCACCTGCACTGGTGCTAAAGCTGGCATCAAATTTCAGTGGTTGATATACGTAATAATAATTCAAAAAGGGAACAACAGTAGCCTAATGGTAAAGGACATTAAATGTTCAACAGGCTGTTAAATTCAGAATAAAATGTAGTTAATGTAGCCAAAAAGTATTGCAATAGAATAGAACAGAATGGAATATGGCTGCCGCCTTCGCTGCCAGAGCACTCTGCTAACGCATACTTGGCTTAATGTCAGCCAGCACCCCCAGATTCCTTTCTGCAGGACTGACAATCCTATCCCAGTTTATAC
>VWZY01004149.1:152022-179764 GCA_013399075.1 Chloroceryle aenea
CAGGACTTAGTGTAAGATTGGTAAAATTACCATATTTTTCTTTCTTTCTTGGGACTTAGAGGAGTTCAAATAAAAATATGAGACAAAGGCCACAAAAAAAGGTAGACTGGGAAGAATTGTTTCTCTGAGGAATTATTCATCCTTCATGAATACTGGATCCCCAGAGTTGATGGTGCACAACTAAGGCCAGGGAGTGCAGCCTTGTTCTTTTCACATATTTTCTCTAATCAATAAAATAATTGCCATACTTTTTTTTTTTTTTTTTTTTCCTAGACGGGACTTCAGGCAGGTAAAAATGAATTAACTTTTTATTTACTTTCTGGCCTTTTCTTGCTGAGTAGACTATTTATATAGCAGTGGTCATATCAGTAGTAGCAGCATCAGCAGCATTATTTATCATACAGTGATCTTGAGAGAATACAGATGCATATAGAGATATATTTCCATGCATGCTTCTTCCCTTCCTGCATTTCTTAGCAGTAGCCACAGGATGTGGAAATTACTTATTTTCTCCCCTTTCTGTCCTTTATTATCTCCCAAAAATATTCTGCATTTCTCCCAACAATTCCCATGTAGAAATCTGTCCATAAAATTGATGCATAGCTCTCAACATGTGAGTACTGATTCAAGGATAACACAAGATGCACCAGGTCTGTAATATGCCATTCAGATGAATTATTTTTGCATCCAGGGTCAAATGAGCATAACCTAGCTGCCTTTATTCCTTTTTCTCCTTCTCCTCCTCCTTCTTTTTCTTCTCTTTCTCCTTCTTTCTCCTTTCTTCTTTCTCCTTCTCTTCTCCTTCTTCTTTCTCCTTCTACTTCTCTTTCTACTTCTCTGTCCACTTCTCTGTTTCCTTTGACTTTTCCTTCTCTATCTTCATCTTCTTCTTCGTCTTCTTCTTCTCCTTCTTTAACCATAAGGCATTTTTAGCCACACTTGTCACTTTGTCTTGAAGTAGTCTCTCATGTTGCCACCACATGAGAAAGAAGCACAACTAGAGGCAGACATGCTAGTGGAGCTACAGATGATGCCTTGTGTAGAAAGAAGAGATGATATTACAGGCAGGCCTAGAAGAGGGGGAACTTCCACTCCCAAAAAGGTTCTGCTGTTGTCAGCCTGTGGAACATGGACATACAGAGCATCCCTTAACGGCCTGCAATTGTACCAAGGGAAGTTCAGATTGGATATTAAGAAGAATTTCTTTACTGAAAGGGTTATCAATCATTGGACCGGATTGCCTGGAGCAGTGGTGGAGTCCCCATCCCNGGGACTTCAGGCAGGTAAAAATGAATTAACTTTTTATTTACTTTCTGGCCTTTTCTTGCTGAGTAGACTATTTATATAGCAGTGGTCATATCAGTAGTAGCAGCATCAGCAGCATTATTTATCATACAGTGATCTTGAGAGAATACAGATGCATATAGAGATATATTTCCATGCATGCTTCTTCCCTTCCTGCATTTCTTAGCAGTAGCCACAGGATGTGGAAATTACTTATTTTCTCCCCTTTCTGTCCTTTATTATCTCCCAAAAATATTCTGCATTTCTCCCAACAATTCCCATGTAGAAATCTGTCCATAAAATTGATGCATAGCTCTCAACATGTGAGTACTGATTCAAGGATAACACAAGATGCACCAGGTCTGTAATATGCCATTCAGATGAATTATTTTTGCATCCAGGGTCAAATGAGCATAACCTAGCTGCCTTTATTCCTTTTTCTCCTTCTCCTCCTCCTTCTTTTTCTTCTCTTTCTCCTTCTTTCTCCTTTCTTCTTTCTCCTTCTCTTCTCCTTCTTCTTTCTCCTTCTACTTCTCTTTCTACTTCTCTGTCCACTTCTCTGTTTCCTTTGACTTTTCCTTCTCTATCTTCATCTTCTTCTTCGTCTTCTTCTTCTCCTTCTTTAACCATAAGGCATTTTTAGCCACACTTGTCACTTTGTCTTGAAGTAGTCTCTCATGTTGCCACCACATGAGAAAGAAGCACAACTAGAGGCAGACATGCTAGTGGAGCTACAGATGATGCCTTGTGTAGAAAGAAGAGATGATATTACAGGCAGGCCTAGAAGAGGGGGAACTTCCACTCCCAAAAAGGTTCTGCTGTTGTCAGCCTGTGGAACATGGACATACAGAGCATCCCTTAACGGCCTGCAATTGTACCAAGGGAAGTTCAGATTGGATATTAAGAAGAATTTCTTTACTGAAAGGGTTATCAATCATTGGACCGGATTGCCTGGAGCAGTGGTGGAGTCCCCATCCCTGGCGATATTTAAGAGTCATGTAGATGTAATGCTGAGGAATATGGTTTAGTTGAGGACTTGTCAGTGTTAGGTTAATGATTGGACAATATGATCTTAAAAGCCTTTTTCAATCTATGAAATTTTGTGATTCTGTGATTCTGTGAATTAACTGATGTTTAAGACAGCACACAAGTCACAGAAAAACAACCAGTATTGACTTAAAAAAATTGCAGTGGTGGAATTGTCTTGAATATAAATTTAACACATTTTGAATTATTCCTTTTTTTTTTTTTTTTTTAAGAGCAGCAACATAATCACAGCCAAAGAATAAGATTTATGAGCTCCTTATTTTTTACTGCAATCCCCCATAAATATAGTCTTGTAAATTATTCTTGTCTCACTATTGCCATCAGATACTTCTATGAATACAAGAAGTCCTTTTGTATTGATTTCCTGTTCTCCTTCATTGCTTAAACAGGCATAAAATAATATATGTCTCTGACTGTTCTAATTGGCATCTATGTCTATTTTTGTTTGTCAACTTGAAGAATCAGTAAAGTTTATGAACTAAATTAATCTCTGAAGTAAATTACCTAACCCACTGAAGTTGCACGAGCAATAAATTGGTGTTAAATATTTAATATGTGACACTCCTGAAATATTTCTCTTGATACAGACACAGATTAAAACAAGTAGTAATTCAGCAAAGCATGACTCCAGAAGTTTGGTAGATTTAATGCCAAAAAAAATAAATCTTGTATTCGAGACATAACAGACTTTATATTATCTATCTGCTCCTGCTAGAGCTTAAAAATACTGTGTGCAATAATGAAAACCTATGTAAGGATGAAACTCAGAAAAATAAAATTTCCTATGCATTCAGCAATTGATGTATATCATGCACTACATATCAAGTAATGTCTGAGAAAAAAAAAATCTCCAAGTACATCTTCTAAAAATCCTTCTCTCACCTTCTGTTTATTGTGACAAAAGAACCTTAAAAAAAAAAAAAGTGAGAAATGCTTTTAAAAGGAAACAGTTTAATAGTCTTCTTAGAAAATGTAGCTTTCAAGTGCTTACTCTAGAGAAGCCAAAAATTAATTTCCATAGATCATAGATCACATTAGCTTCATGGGTTATGATATTCTACAAAGCTTGTTGTCATGATTTCTATTACATTACATGAGCCATTTTAATAAGAAGCCTACCTTTTCAACTCTACTGATTACATCACTGCTTACTTCTTTCATTCTGCTTCAAAAATGGATCACAAAAAGAGCATAAAGAAAAGAGATTGTCTTTTTTTTTTCTTTTTGGTGGGAAATGAGAGAACAATTGGCAAGTATTAACTTAGAATACTGCACGAAACTGTACCTTATAAAGCTGAATTTACCATCAGGTTGTCTTCTCTACTGAAGTTAAAAACTGATAAACTTTGCTTCCTGTGAATTTGCCTACACAGTAAGAGTGCCAGTGCCCCACATTACATTCCCTTCACAGAACAGGTAGATGGTCTTTTTTCTGATGGTTTCACAAAATGCCAGGAGCCATTTGTTAGCCTTGCATGCCCCCCTTCCCCCTGTTTATGTTGATCACATAAACATAGGTCCTTGACTGTCCTTCTTTCTCCATGTGCAAACTTATGCAAACTCCTGTCCTCTCCATGCTAGCAGGTTAGTAGCTAACAGAAGCTCCTGATGTAGAGAGAGTGACTGCAGTCTGTTTCTGTCTGTTCCAAATATCATCTTCTCCTTCTCCTTCTCCTCCTTCTTCTCCTTCTCCTTCTCTTCTCCTTCTCCTTCCCCTTCTTTTTCCTTCTCCTTCTGGGAATTACTATTTCAGAGCCTTCCTCGGATCAGAAGTATATGCTCCACTAAATGAGATTCAAGACCTGCCAACTCACAGTTGGTCTTTAATCAGTAATTCTGATTATCGTGGTGTGCTTTTCTGTATTCCCTTAGATACTGATAAGATCTTGTCAAAGAACTGCTTGTAACTCAATTTACAGGAAACTAATACAAGATCTCTCATGAAGACAAAGAGAACACAACACACCATGTCTAAGAGACTGCATTTCAAAGGCACAGAAACATCTGTTTCTCCTGTTTTGATAGACTTACAGGCATTGCAAAAGACAGAACAGAATTTTATCGTTGTTCTTTTAATTTGATCATAATCACTGGAATTCCATAAGAAATATTAAGATAATTATAATAATCACTAGTTATTTTTTAGAGAGAATTCCACAGAATAGTTAAGAGATTCCAGGCCCATGGGTGATACTGAAAGCATCATGCAAACATCAAAACAGAAAACTGTTCTAATGTTATGTCTGCTTCCAAATGTTCTGTCCGACCATATCTAAGTGAATTAGAATTTATGCTCAGTAGCATTGAATTTCAAGTATGATAAAAGTTCAGTATCTGAATGTTTTCTTACAATAGCCCTCTTCTTTCTACATGTACACCAAGAGTCTCTCAACCTTGCAGATGGTTTCTATTAAATACTAATGGTGGTATAATTAACATTTTTCAATGAAACAGTACAAAGAAAAACATCATCCTTTGAATGCCTTTTAAAAAATCTCAAAATTACACTGTGTAACTGGGAGGTTGTTTATTTGTTTTGATGGTATCCTCCAGGCAATAGATGAAAACAGTATATGCTGAAATCTTGCTGGTTTACTGCAAGTGTCTAGTCATGGTACCAATGCAGGAAATTTCTGAATTACTTCATCTTCTTGGAGAGGGAGAAAATTCTGTAGACTAACCTACTTTATACTATTTCCTTTAAAATTAATAAAACCTCATCAGGTCAAAGATTAACATTAATAAAAACTTGAAAGCATACAGGTTTTTTTACGTTATCATGACAAAGCTTGTTTTTGTTCTAAAAAGAGACTACAGGAAATAGATTGAAAGAGACCTATAAAATTCAGTACTTGGCCAGTGACATAAAATCAATCACTCTGGATCACGTAATTTTATTATCCTGACATATGTTTTTGTATTTATTTGACTAACAGTGTAACAGTGCTTCCAAATTAATTAAAAAACTGCTAAGAAGCTGACAATGAAGTTTGAATTGGTGGTAAAGAAGCAGCATATAGTTAAAGAAAAATTATAGAATGGAAACTTGTAGCAGAAAATGGCATCCAATAGATGTTTTTGAAGGAAAGAAAAATTTAAAGGGACACGAAGACGTGCAAGTGAAACCAAGTAATAGATATCTTAGATGCTGTTCAATGTGGGACAGCACATCTATACCATATTATGTAGTATTTGAAGACTTATTGCACTCCAAGATTTACAGTCTTCCTGATAAAAGACAAATCTGACTACTTTGAGTGCATAATCTGATTAATCTGGAGAAAATCAGGCACTAATCTGGGAGAAGGTATAGTTTGTGGTTAAAATATGGGAATCTGAGAACAGATGTTGAACAAAAAAAAATGGAATTTAAGTCGTAAAAGATAGAAAAGAACAAGTCTTGGAGCAGGGAGAGAAAAGCATAGATAGAGAACTGAAAGGAGGAGGAAGAGTAAGGAATAGAGATTAAATGAAAACAGGTTATTTTTTTTAACAGGATTTGAGAATAAGTTATCTATTGTAATCATAAGAACCAAACCCTTCTAACTACTGCTCAGATGCTTTTCTGCCTTTGCATTTTGTATCCATATATTTATTGCATACGCTGTGATTCAAAGTCGTAAGTGGGCATGCAGTTATGTCTGTTTTACCCCCGTAATTTCTTTTATGCAGAAAGGTTATGTTTAGACTAGATTTATTCCCAGTACTGGAGCACAGCAAAATAATTCCCATATCAATTTGACCTGGCATCTCTCTTGAGAGAATCATCAGCATATGCAATAAAGCAGGACGTGTCTTTTGTCTTGTGTTTGCCTACATGCATATAGCAAAACAGCTAATGAATTAGCCACCTTCAGCCACCACCACCGAAGCAGAAGTTCAGATAGTATAAGTGAGGGCAACTTATGCTAACAACATTATTAAGGGAAAAAGCAGTCAGGGAGCCAAAGAGCTTGAAAGGGAATGGGGATTAAAACCCCATATCCTTGTTTAGCCTGACTGGTTTGACTGGTATGGCAGCAAAATGAGCTCATACTCTAAGAAAAGAGGACAAGATGGTCAGCAGAATAGCCAAAGGGGTTTTTGTCATTTCAGAGAAGTGTATAAAAAGGGAGTGTAATGGCCCAGTAAATTTGGATTGAGGTGGACAATTCTGATGTGGCCATTGTTACTATGATAGAAGTTTCCTTTTTAATTTCTTCTTCCTTCTTCCCACCTCTGGCTTTTTCCATTGCCCACACCTCCCTTTTTTTTTTTTTNGCAGGGGCGTGCTCTGCATGTGGGTTAGAGTCGCTAATGGGGCATACGAATACCTGAGGGTCATGTCTCATTGCCATGGCAAGCCAGATTTCTTCACATGATCCGAGTGTATTTGTGTCAGTTGTAATGTAGCCTAAACTTTCTGTTTTCACCACACTGAACTTGGTTGCTTTGAAAGCTGCTCTGAATCTAACTATACAATTCATCAACTACCTTAAGCTGCAAGTTTTGCAGGGTGATGTTTTGGTTACAGGTTCTTAACTGCTGCTTTTCTCCTGGTGATACTTCACAAAACCTGCCAAAAGTCTTCTTTTATAGATAGAAATGAATCTGGATTAGTTTTCAGACGTTCTGTCAAGAAATTGTATGACACATAAGCCCCCAAAAGCAAGTTGTTTTTTTTCCATGGCAATTTATGTATGGGCATTCGTCTGCCTTTATCCACATAATGTTTGTTTTCCTGAGGAAAATCAAGTTACATTACAAATGAGCATGCTTAACAGGCAAAAATAGTTGCTTTGTTTTACACATCGCTTATAGTTGTTCAGTATGGTTGGATGCTTATCAAGAGGAGCAAACAGAAATAAGCAGGGCTACCAATTTTCATTTAATTTGGCAAATTATTTTCTGTCCGAATGGAGGATCTTGTATAGTCACTGTTCAGATGAATATGCTTGTGATTTAAATGGTAATGTTAACTTAAGTAGGATAATATTTCAGCCCCACACTGCAACTAACATTTTTCTCTTCTCTCCCCAGCACTGCAGTGATAACACCCACCATTGCCAATCAGATATGAATATAGTAGGTGCTTGGAAAAGAGGTTACACTGGAAAGAATGTTGTGGTCACAATCCTGGATGATGGCATTGAAAGAAACCATCCAGACTTGATGCAGAATTATGTGAGTGTCCACAGGAGTCCAGATTTGCTGCTTTATTGCTACCTTAAATGAATTTTCTCCTCCTGGAAAGAAAGGAGAAAGGGATGGAGGGACAGAGGGATGAAGGGAGGGATGGAGAGGCATATGTGGGTTTCCTCAAATGTTATCACCAGTGGGAGGAAGGAAGACAACTTTTGGTAATCTGTACTGTTTTAGTAAAGACTGTGATTGTCTAAACATATTTCATATCTGTATGCCTCCTGTAGCTTAGTCCTGAATTTCTGAAGGAATGGAACTAATCATTGGGTGCTTTTTCTCATTTCTGTAATTATTTTATTCAATATCCTCACACTATGAGAACTTAGAAATATAATACACTACTTTTCAGTTAATTCATGCAGATGAAGTCCATTTTTGGCCAGTATATGCAGCTAGCAAAAGAGAGCATTTCTCAAAGACTGTAATTTTAGCCAAATCCTTCTATGTATTTATATTTAAATCTGTTTATCTTACTGCTAGAAATATTAAAGGAAAGGCCATGACTTGTTATGACTCAGTTAAAAACAGGTGTAGAATATTTTTCAGTCTTTGTAGTAAAACTCTCTTAAGTCCAGTGAGTACCGTCACAATTTATAGTAGAGTCGTGTCCTTTGTTATCTGTGTCCTTTGTCTCATGTTGTCTCAGGATGTTTTTATTTCCTCGTGGTTCATCATATTTAAATTATTTGTTTAATATACCTTGGAGTACTGTATTCCATGAGGAGAAGTTTCTTCTCTAGCAGGTGACTTCCTGTGTTCATGTCAGAGTTTGAAGCTATTCAGCGCATCAGTGCCAGACTTTGCAGGAGTGATTAGTCCCATGCTTTCGGAGTAGGCATTACCTGAAAGCACATGACATTTAGGACCTTATAATTTCTCTTAAAGTGTGCAAGGTGTACATTCACAGAAGATAAGAAAACAAACAAATATATTTGGATTGAGCCAGGCTGGTGAAGATGGGCAGCACAAGCCATGCAGGGACCTTCAGTCCAGTCCCATTACAGCTGTAGAGCTTTTAAAAGAGCTCCAAACACAGGCTTTTTGCCAGCAGGCATTTCATCTTGACAAAGCATTGAAGAGATGAAAGTGACAAAAAATCTTTAACAACGCAGCAAAATCTACAGTCATGTCCACAGTTTAAAGCTGATTATTTAAAATTAGCCATACTTAACAGCTGCATGTGGATGTCAGCTTTGAAATACATGCGGAAGATGCACAAAGACAAGTGACAGACATTTGCTCTATTTGTCAAGATATGCTTTATACTAATGCATGCCACATCTTTCATTTTAATCTCCTAAATTATTTAAACAAATCAAATATAATTTTACCATAATAATGACCCAGATTGTATCATATATCACCTCATCCCAGTACTGTCCTTCCACTGAATTTAAAGCAGACATTTTTTCCCTTACCACCTCCTCTTTCTCTTTCCTCATTCCAACAAGGAATTCCCCCAAAGCAATACAGATTGCTTGTTTGATGACAAACGCTTTATGTGTGCCAGATTATTGCTGGTGTGGCTGCAAAGAGAATATTTGAGGTGGATGTGGTAACTGGTTTTGTACAAAGAAGAGATTAAAAAAAGCTCCTTGCCATGTCAACACGCCACATGCTACTGCATCAATTAATGGGATCCATAGAAATCAGCAGCTATTTACGAACTATTTTCAGCTGTAAGGATCCTGGTAAATGTAGAATATGGAACAAAAATACTGAGACAGCTTGCAAATATTTGAAACAGTTACTCTCAGGAAAATGGAAATGCATTAGAAGCTGTAATTTAATAACAATATTTTAAAGAAAATTATATTATTCTTGTTCCTTAAACTATGACTGACATTTCAGTTATCATTGTACAGATAATTTATTGAATTTTGAAACATTTAGCAAAATCCTAACATTGAGAATGAACTCCCTTAACTTCCAAAAGTTTCTTAGAAACAATATAGTCTTCTGGTTAAATGAAACACCAGTTTCTATTTCCTCTCTGTCACTGGAATACACCTTTCAGAGCATTTGTTATCCTTCTCATTTTTCCAAAAATAAAATAGAATATGTAAATCCCATAATTATTCAATATATTATCCTTTCCTAAAACATGCATTCATCATAAAACCACAGGAATATTAGTTAAACTAATTACTCTTTTGTAGGAACCTACTGAAGAATGTATAGACCATGAGTCAATGGCCAATTAATGAGAAAGTGTTCTTTTTCCTGTTGGCTGCAGGATTCACAGGCCAGTTTTGATGTCAATGGAAATGATTTTGACCCTATGCCTCGATATGATGCCAGCAATGAGAACAAGTAAGTCACAATAACATTCATGACATTTTTAATCCGTCTTGTTAAATAGAAAGTACAAGTTCACCCATGAAAATATAGGAAACTTGATTTCTTATAAAGCAGTGGGATTGGCATTTATATCTTTGTGAAATACATATTTATGTCCCTTCCATGCCCACTGCATGACTCTTACTGTTTGAAAGCATTTAGAGTCAACCAAAACCACATAAAAATAGTTTGAGAATTCTGGGCAAGTGAAATGAACCATATTTGATCCCTTTGGGATGCAGAATGTAAGATGTGACTCTTACTTTTCTCAGATATCATCTCAATGAGTTATTGGGATTACTGTGTGTGACAACTGTCTTGTCTTCTGGCTCTCTTGAATTTTATAGACTTTGTGTATTGAAGAAACAGACAAGTTAATCGAGATACTTTTATCTCTTAACAGTAGCTTCTGAAGTGATGGAGATTTTACATGTGTAGGTTTGATAGAAGCCTTATAAACCCAGAAGCGGGAAATCTAGCAGATTATAATAACTGTTAATGGATATATCTCCATGAATGACACATTTCTCCTTCAGAACTCTGCTTCCTGATATTTGTCACTCCAACTCTGCGCTTGATATGCTGTGGTGAAGGTTGGGAGGGACACTGGGAGAGACATCTCACCTCAGGAATCAGGCCACCTTTCTGCTCCCAGGGGTGTTTGAGGGCAGCTGTTTGCTGTTTGTTTTCTTTTTTTTTTAAAAAAGGTGCTTGGCAGAAAGAAATACCTTTCTGTGGAATAGCATGAATTGAAGGAGAATCCTACTAGTTGCGAACATGCCTACTGTGATTTTTAATAGTAGAAAGCGCTTAGTGTTGTTTAGACACAGAAGAGAGACTATAAGGGATGAAACTTTGTCCTTTATTCAACTGAAAGGCTTTGTACTCTCTCTTCCCTACAATCCCACAAATTTTCTCCAGAAGAATGCACCAAGTGTGAGCTGGGACTTAGCAGCAAGACTTAACATTGCTTTGAGTGGAGATACCATTTGGAGCAACCTTGTATCACCCTTTGATGAAAGAATCCTTTCCTGGTCAACACCTTATTCATAACAGCAGAGAACCATGTATGGACAGGCTGAAAAACAAGGCCTCATGATGCATAGCTGCCTGTTACATATAGATCCACTCAACTTACAGTGCATTTCAAGAATCTGTCATAGCTACTTTCAGATATAAGATGAAATGTGAAAACTGAGGTGATTTCTGACAAGTACTTGTTTGGTCAGACAGACTGATCCTTCCTGATAGGCTGAGATGAGAAATATATGAAGATTTAGCTCTTAGAATCTATATAAATAAATGTACATAAATACATATCTTAGTTGTGATGACTAGAAATACTCTTTAACATAGGAACATATTACAGCGGTATTAATTTGAACAATGCTAATAGTAGTTTATTTATTTGGGACTGTGTTCTTGGCATATATTCTCATTCAGTTGTTTTTATTTGATGTTATTTACATGCTGCCAAATATTTTTGTCTAGAAATAAGTGCATGCAAGAGCAAGTGCATGTAAGAGCTGTTTCGTTACTTTTTGCCTGTTAGGTATAACTTTACCACCTTATTTTCATACAGAAGCTCAGTTTACTGAATGTTATCTGCTTCTTCTTCACTATAAATCTCCTAAAGCAAGATCACCATGAGAAAATAAAAAGGGAGACTCAGTAAACCCCACTGTTTTGAAATGTGTAAACTTTCTGCACATGCAAGCTACTTGAAGCACAAAGAACACTAACGTGGAACAAATGGTAGATAGACCCAGTTGCTGCATTGCCTCAGTTAAGCTGGTGACAAGCTGAGGTTTTCAGAGCTAGATGCTCATCTGGAAAATGCTAATACTACACTGAGGTTGATAGGAGATACCCTCAAGACACATGCTCAATGAAACATAAGAATGAATAAAAGCCTAACAATTTTTACGCTTTCTGTAGCCTTCCATTTTTCTTACAATTGAGGAATTTTCTGTGCCACTGTGATCTCAGTTTTACAGGTGTCCTGTCACTGGTGTAGAAAGGTAAGAAACAGAAAACTTGCTATACAATTTTGGTTGCTAATATGAGGAATCTTTAGTTTCGCTTATGAGATGTCTCAGGACTACAGGTAAGGTTTATAAACATGCTAGTTACCTGAAAACAGATTAGGTACATGTAAGCATAAATTGCTTACAGACCAGAGTATGTAGTCATTGCCACTCAGCATGCTGCAACAATGTATGACTGACTGCTTCAGCCCTAACTTTGAACTAGGTGTCTATATTATACCCCAGACAAAGCGTTGGAAGAGCAAAACTGCAGCTGCCTGATCACCACAAACGCATGGTCACCCCCATGCCTTATCTTTGCTCTTTCTTCCTTTCCCCAGCCTTTGTGCAGCTCTCCAGAGTGAATTACACTGAAAAATGGCACTGCCCACAACAGCAAAAAAAAAAATTGCATTTTCAGCCAGCCAGGCAAGTACCTCATTCAGCTCAGACTCAGGTCAGAGGAGAGCAAGACAGGCAGAAGAGGGAAAGTGAAGCATGCCCTGAACCTCTCCCTGGCAATGCCAGGTTCAGTGAACTAAGGAGACTGTATGACAATGCCCCAGATGCCTACAACTGTTGTGCACAAAACTGAGTGTGATGGACAGGCAGTTGACAGTAGTGGCCTCCAAGGAGTTTTGAGAAAAGATGCGACAGTCAGCCTTGTACTCTAAGAATACCCTTTCTCTTTACATCATCTGCCTCATCTCCTACCATCCCCTATCTCTACACACACTTCAGCAACACATTCTGGCACGTCTGCATAAAGATGTTCCCTTCCTTGGAATTGGGGTATGGTGAGGGTAGACTTGGAGGCCTCCCAGTTTATGTGCACTTTCAGAGACTCACCTTTGGTGCTGGGAGGAGCCATGTGCCTCTAGCTGTGAGTCACAGATGAATATTTTTCTTTTGCTGGCTACTGAAGTCATCACTTTCCTACACACAGCATTTCCAGAGAAGGGAAACTGCCTTCTGCTTTGTGGCTAGTTAGAGTTTTATATGTGATATAAAAAGCTGGACCAATTAATTTCTCTCCCAGGGCTGAGAGATTTGAGTTTTTTTTTACTCTGGCCAACCCGTGAGGTCCTGCAGTGAGATGTGGTGGTGAGAGGGTGGATTCTGTCTGCACTGAACTGCACGAATCAGTGTTATCAAGGAGTACAGTGTCAGTGTAGTCAGCTTTCAGACACAGAGGATACATTAAGTGTGCTTTCAATATAAGGTTACTTGGCAGACTAACACTCACTTAGAGGCTCAGTATTTCCAATTAGCAGATACACTGAGCCTGGTAAGCAGCACCTAAGCACCTTCCACTTTTGGGACTGTGACCCTTCCTTCCCTAGTGCCCACAGTACTGAATGAGAATCAAATAACTACATAGGTGCTGAAAAGCACTACTAGTAGCCTGTCTGTATTCTTATTTGTCTAAAATATCTTCAGGAATTGGGGCAGGAAGTCTTACTATCCAGCAGAGGCGGTCATTTGGCACTAGATGCTCAAACTGTGTCTGGAAACTGAGGTAACCACAACCAGGGAACATTCTGAAAGCCATGCTTTACAAAGTCTTCTTAATGTGCAAGATCGGTTTGGTTGATTTCTGCTTCCTGCTATAGCAACAGGACAACATTGCACCATGGTGATTTGGGTCTTCCAGTAAAGGTGGGATGTACAAACACACCATCACTTCATGAAATGATCTGGTTTATTCTACCTTATTTTATAATGCAATATTAATGGATAGAATGATGAGTAAAAAGTATTGCTATAAAAATAAGCAGGTGTCTCTGGGCAGCTTTTCATGCAGCTGTGAAACATCAAGGTACAGGGTCTGTTCGCTAGCTTAAAAGCTAGCAAAGTGAAGGCTTTCTCTTGCTGAGGCTTACTGGTGAGGAAAGAGGAATGAGAAAAAATTAATTGGAGGTTTGTGAAGCAACTGTAGATAACCAGAGTGGCACTTCTCAAAATTATATTTTTGAAGATTTACATTGTCTTCTATTAGCTAAGGAGAATACAAGGGTAGAAAGAAACTGTAGACTAATCTTTCAAGGCTTGTAGTCAAAATCAGGGTGGGACAATAGTTTCTTTAACTCTTATGGTATGTGGGAGTACTGCCAGAAGTTTACTTTGGTTTCTACAAACTGGCAGTAAATCACCAAGCTTGTAAATGGTACAGGCCTATACTAGAGCTTCCTTTTGTTCAGAGGCTGAAGACAGCAGTCAGCTGTGGATGAAGTCATTCCTGCTATGCAAAACATCTTGCTTTGGTTTACTGCTGAGTACCACTGCTTTACTCTTTTTCTGTTATCCGCTCTTACCTGTAAACATTCTATGTTGAAACAACTAGTCATTATCAGTCACAGGTCTTTAGACAGAATGCAGATAGGATCACTGAAATGGTACTCTACTCATTGTATAGCCTCAGAAATAAAGCAGAAATTTTTACATTATTGAAACATGTTGCTATTTTGACCAAACAAAAGTTTTTCTGTCTCATGAGAAGTTTCTTGGGGATGATATTTCAGACTTAGGTCTTACTCTGCTGACAGGTACTTAGAGGACCTCTTAAAAAACTCCCTTAAATAATACCAATTGACTTTAATGCAGTTCTTACAAAACTTAAGTAAGAAAAAGTAAAATTAAGCTGTTATTTCTGTTTTGGAGATACTGAGTCACTCTTTGGATGCCTCTTCAACATTTTTCAGTGATGTATCCTACTGCATAAATAACTTATTTTAATAACCTTCTAAATAATTTTTTAATGAATATAAGATTTCTGGGAGACAACAGTTTTTCCCGTTCAAAAATCATAAGAAACTTAAGCTACTTATGTCTAAACTTTGCAATATATACACAGCTTTACATCTTTTCTCACAAAAGCAAAAAAAGTTAATGAGTTTCAGACCTGCTTGATCCAACGTATTGACATTGTTTTTGTGTGGCAACCATTCTGATAAATTTTTACATTCCTTTCCCAGAAACATTAATGTAGATGCTCAATAAAATGCCAAAGGCTTAATTTTCTTCCAAGAGTGACAAGCAGTTGGTTTATACTGTCTGCTTATGTCAAAAGACCCGTAGTATGTCCTGAGTCATTTAATCGGAATGGATACTAGATACTTGACAGTCAAATCAGGTTCTGTTGGCTCTTGGCTGGTCAATAAAGTGAAATAAAAAAACTTCATTGACTGCTGTGACACTATTCAGAGCAGATCTGTGAAAAACTGAGCACAGACAAACAGAGGGAGCCTGAAGTCTTTCATTACTGACTTGAAACAACATCTCAGAAAGGTCACCATTGAAACAGTGTCACAGAAAGGAGTGACAACAGTTGAGGGTATCTCTCTATGTGGTTTATACATTTTGATTGCCAGTATGCACCTGTTGCTATTGCTTTGAAATTGACTTCGTTGTGTTGCAGACAAAACCGCAGGTAAGAAAAACTGCTGAGAAGCATTGCTTCCTCATCTTGTGCTTTATTTTTTCTGCATAAACAAAATTTTGTTGTCAGATGGCTAGTCACAACATCACCATAAAAAAAAAAAAAAGACCTTTGCAATTTTTTAGACTAGTCACTGCTTTTTTTGCTTTTTCTTACTCAATAGTTTAAAAAGTACTCCAGATTTTCATCTTGACCTTCTCCAGCCTCTGGAGGCTTGAAAACCAAAGGATCAGTGAAAGTGTTATCTGTCAGAGTACAGTCTGCTGGATGCTGGCAAAGCATCTCTGATTGCAGATAAATGTTCCTTAACAGGAAGGTAGAGAATTAACTTTGTATGTATACATATTTCAGATCAGTAGATCAAATGCTTACACTGAGAGTGGTATTGTTAATTCTAGGTATTGATGACTGAATGTCTGGTGGCTAATGTGTCTCAGTGTTGCTGCAAATTTAGAGACCTTTGGTTAGGTTTGTTAGGAAACTGCAGATTTTGATTGTTTTCTCTGAACTAGTGAAGTGTTCATTTATGAAAATGAGAGTCTGAACCAAACAGTCAAAGGTCATTGGTATAGAAGCTGCAGTCAGAGATTGCAATACTGATTTATCATGTTTTGGTACTATTCTGATTTTAAACTCATTCCCCTTATGGCCGTATCCTATTGTGTTGCAATTTTAGCAGATGTTAATAATGAAGTAGGGTTCAGTCTGTGTCAGCCAGCCTACAGTGAGATTGCCACAATTTGCAAGGAGCAGTGTTAGTGATTCATCAGCTAGCCTCCAAGTTAATTACAATCTAGTGACCCAACCAAATGCCTAGGGGCGTGATGCAGCATGGAGATCATGAGATATTAGGTCTGTGTTGCTTGCCAGTTGCTGTAACTAAAGATCCCAGTGCAAGAATGTAAAAATAAGGGAGATAAACATTGCAGCTTGCAGAGCTGTACTATGCTGAAGTAGGATAATTTTACAGGTTCATTTGGAGTGTATTTTTCTTACCCAATGAATGTGCCAGTCCTTCAAGTGCCATACCTCAGGGATAATAATCATACGTTCTTTGTTCCTCTCGGGGAAGGACTGAAGAAGTTGATGTCTGTATGTAGAATTTTTTACAGGAAAACTTATTTACTTGAAAGAAAAATGCTGTAGAAACATGGTGCATGAATCCCCACCACACTGTAGGGCTGATAATGTTTTTCTTCTTATCTAAAACAGGTTGTTAACTTATGGGAAGAGGTAAAGTCTTCATTAAAGCAGAACAGAAAGCAAGCTAAGTGTTGATGTTTTGAAATTCTCATGTTATTCTGCTTCAGAATAAAATGTGTGCTCATTGAGAGTAAGAGGGACCACAGAATTGCTGGTAGCTGAGGACAATTAGCTGTGCTAGAGGAGAGTCGGTTTTTGTCAAGCTGATTTCACTCACTCACAACAAGCACCCTCATCACTGGTCTCTATGGTCACTCCCTTGTGAGAACATTTCATGTTGACAAGACAATGAAAAATTCATTGGACTGCAGGGCTTGATGTAGTAGCCTTTTGATCCAGGTTCCAGCTTCAATAGTGGAAAATATCCTGATGAAAGTTTTGTTGAACTGCCAAAAATTGTCTTTTTGGTAAACTCTTCTACTCTGCTTATTATATTATCACTCTGCATTGCATAATCCCCTCCAAAGCTGACGAGTGGTATGAGTTAAAATTTTTTGAGAGCCAAATGAAAGACATTTCTTTGAGTACTCATTGAAAGTGAGAGAAGTCAAGCAGAGGAATAAACAAAACCAAACTTCATCCAGAATTTCAGTTGCTCAAAGATGAAAAAATAGTAATTTTTCACTACTTCGTTATCAGTACAGAGTGGTATTTCTCACCACCTAAATGATGTTTGAAGAGCACTGCTGTTTCTTTTTATAATGCAGAAGTCTCTCATGGTCACAAAACATTTAACCACAACACTACAGGAAAGCCTTTTTCCTGTTTCTAATTACTGAAGTACCAGACAATGAGCTCACAAATAAAATGAAGTTCTGAAGCATTATGAAACCACTTATATCTCTTTTATGTTAATAATTGATAACAATGAGTCAGACCTTCCCTTCCAATTCAAAGTCAACAATAGGAAGGATATAAGCTTTGATAGGTACAGTATTTGTGACATTCACTTTTCTGATTTCTTTTCTATGGATAGTTAGAAAAGAAAGGTTTTTTTCAGATGGTGTTTTTCTCAGCATTGGTATTTCCTCTAAGTATGCATCTGTATTTTGAGGTTTTGAACTTATGAGGAGAGAGTCTACAACTACACTAGGCAAGTTTTGATTTGGTAAAATGTAGACCAGTTTCAGGTTGCATACGTTGACAGCCAAGTAGAATTTGAGAGCAGAAATACATTTCTGTGTGTTGTCCCCTTTTCAGACACTGTAGGTATTAAAGAAAGTTAAACAGTAGATCTGCCCTGTGTGTCTGGTAATCGTTTTTGCTACGTGATTTCACAGTAGTCTGCTCAGTGAAACACAGTGCAAAATGTACTACTACCACATTGAGACAGCATATGCACGCACAAAGTTTAGTATCAATTCCCCCTTTAATTCTTGTGGCATGAAAAGCAAGCATCCAATTACAAGTTTGATAAAGCAATTATGAATCCAGTGTCAAAAGCTTTTCATTGAAGCGGTTTTCTAAATAACGTGCTATTAGTGATTGAACTCCGCAAAGTTATGCTATAAGCAAATGTCTTAATGGCATTACTAGGTGTTTTTATAAGTCATGTTCAGGATAAAGCTCAGGATAAAGCCCTCAGATGTTGCTTTTTCTTACAAATGAAAAAATAGGTATCTGTATATGTTTTGTATATGTTTATTTCTGTAGGCAGGCCTATTTTTTCTGAAGTTGTTTTATATTACTGTGATTTTGTACTTTCTCTTAAAGATACACAATCAAATTACTACGTTTGACACTTTAACCAAACTCAGATTGCTCTTAAAGATGTTACTTTTTTTCCTGAAAGAAAGAGAAAGGCAGAGAAATTCAGATGCAGAAGTAAAGCATTAGATATCCATTACAGATGTAGATTGTGCTGATGAGGTCTATGCTATGAAAGATTAACTTGCTTTGAAAATTGTGTTTCTATAGAGTCCCAATGCAATAATCAAGTCTCTGATTTTAGGAAACTGATGCAGAGACGATGGCCTGTTCACTTCTCCAACATGTGGGATCATGAGGTGTCAAAGAGTGCCAAAGAGAGTATAATGAGAATATATTTTACTACACCTTTCAGGCCAAACTTTGATCCTGCACTACTCTTCGTAACACTCCATAAACATCAGATGAACAGCTCCTAACTTGTTCTGCAGTGTGAGAATTAGACTTCTTATGCTGAAACCCCTTTTCCAATTACGAGCAAACCTTGCTCTTGCCAAATCAATGATAGAAGTTTCATTAAAAAAAAAAAAAATTATCAACAGGGATAAAAGTAGGACCTGAACTTACTTCAACAATCTCCTCATTCATCTTTGAAATGCAGTTCTAAAGAGAAATAGGAGGTCCATTAATGGAGAACAGCATCAAGTGAAATTAAGCACAGCACATATCTTGCACAGAGCAATTGAAATTGCAGTCAGAATTCAAAATAGGTAGGAAGTATGTCTCTGAGCTGGAATACGGTGGAGACCCAAAGTTTTAAAATACTCATTTCCTTAAAATGTTGTCACAGCAGTTGCCCAGTATTAGGAATGGAATGTCAGCAGCATGAATAAAGACCCATCCGTGACCTGCCTGCACATCACTGTGTTGCTTTTTTTTTTGCCTTATGAGTTTGCATCTGTCAGTATCTTCCTTGCATGAAAGCATGAATATCTTTTTTTCTCTAAATGCATTCCCCCAGACTGTTTCTGGGAAGTCCAACAGACTGCTTTTCCTGTCAAGGAGATCTAAGCATGAAAATCCAGATCTGCATTCTTGTATTAATAGGATATTTTTCATTTCTTCTTATGTGTGATTTCAGAGGACCCGATGCAAAGCATTTTTGAGGGCTTTTTTTTTCTGTTTCGTTTGATTTTTCATTTCACAGAAGTGGTGGAGCTCTAATGTGGAGATTGTTAAGGACAAGAAGAATGCTCAAGCACGCAGGATCTCTCCAGCTGCTATATATTGGTGTCAGTCTCAATGAAAAACATGAATCAGGATAAATAGTGTCTGATAGTATGCGGTCATACAAAACCTTGTGAAACAGAAGATGTTGAACGGAAGATAAAATACCAAAGTACAGAGTGTATCTGTAACAGAGCAGGCTCATTGCCCTGAATTTAAGGTGGTAGAGAACATAGACATTAATATTAGTCATGGTGGTTTAGGAGCGTGGGCAGTCCTGATAAAGGATTTTTAATGACTTATTTTTCCTAGTTATACCAGGTTGTACTGGTTACAGTTGGGGAAGGGTTAATTTTCTCCACAGCAGCCCATATGCTGCTATGGTTTACATTTGTGACCAAAAAAACTACTTCTGAATTGTGCTTGCACAGTAGTAAGGCTTTCTCTGTTTCTCACACTGTCCTCTCCAGCAAGGAGCCTAATGGTGGACAAGAGGCTGGAAGAGGACAAAGAAGTGGGACAGCTGATCTCAACTGACCAAAGGAATATCCTGTGGTCTATAACATCGTTCTCAGTACTAAAGCTGTGGAAGAGTTTTTCCAAAGTAGCTGTTGCTTATAGAAAGTCTAGGCATTGGTCTGCAGGTGGGGGGTGCAGAGTAATTGCCCTCACATCACTTGGTTGTGTTTTTTTCTTTATTGTCTTTTATTTATCAAATTGTTTTTATGACAACTGACAAGCCTTTCTCAACTTGCTCTTCCAATTGTCTTCTCCATCCAAACAGGAAGGAGGGAATGAGCAAATTTCTAGCAAGATTTACTCATTGTGTCCAAGCCCATGTTTTCTAAGGCTAATATCTTAGATAAATATGAGTGGGTTTTCCTAGGAAAAGCAAATGCATAGTCTAGCTAAAAACATTCATTGTCTCTGTATTCCAGTTCTTTCTCTAAAGCTTTTTAAAAATACTGAAAAATATAATATATTACCAACTTTAGATAGCCATATATTCAGAAAAACTGTTAGCAGTTCATTAGTGAAACTGAAAAAATAAACCTGCAGCTAAATTAAGTTAATAGGAAGAATTCAGAAAGCATACCAAGAGTTTCTGATTTGTGTAAAGTAATATTGGGAGTGACACTAACTTCCTTTGTAATCTGAGGCCTTGTTCCCAAATTAGGATTAATTTTAGACTCCAAACACATTAACAAAACATTAAACTGTGCTCATTATCCATATAGTTGTACAAGGAGAATTAGTGGAAGGACTTACTTTCCAAGTTTCATCCTAAACATACTTATGTCAAATGGAAATATTTTATTTTTGTAAGTAGCCAGGATAAATTAAGGAGATATAAAATATTGTTAAAATGATATAAGAGTCTGGCTGCAAAGATTTTTGCTTGTTTCTTTAAATGCATATTTTTTTATGTCTTTGCAGATAAAGCAGTGCAATTTGTAAGTAAAATAGTTGTTGATGAAGCATCACATCTACTGGCATCATCTAGAAACATATCTAGTCATTTTGTGATGTTTGCTGTTGATTTTCATATTTCTTTGCAGTCTTCTTTCTGAAGACCTGTAGATGTTTTCAAGTTTGGGTGTTCATTTGATTGCTTTGATTTTCAATTAGAAATCTGTCTATTTCATTGATTATGAAAAGGACATGACCTTTGTTTCACAACTAATTTTTTTTTTTTTAAAAGGATCTAAAAGTTTCTTGCATGGAGGTGGAGAAAGATAGAAAGAGAGGGTGCTTCTGAAGCACCTGCTGAGGTTATTTTCTAGTCAGCTGGGACCTGTAAGTATGTCAGATAGCATTTTTTTGGCATTGGGCATCATCATCTTGTAGGCTTAAAGAGGAATATAGCTTTATTAAAACTTCAAAGGACAGTGCATTGTCTGCAGCATGGGAATATGAACTGTCAGGGGCATTATTTCCGCTTCAGCTTCCACGTTCAGGATTTGTCTTGCACTTATTTCCATAGGTGGCTTTTTGGCTTTCCAGGTATTACTATCCCCCACTAACCTTGGGTGCTCAGCAACTCACAGCTGATGCTCTGAGACACAGGTTTCTACAGACAAAGGAATTTTGAAGGCTGTGCATTCCATGGTTTTCCTGTGTCCCCTCCCTCTGCTTTTCCCTGTGGCCAGCATCTGATTGCTCAGTCTTTTGGAATAGAGTCACACTGATATGAAAGCATAACACGCCCAGCATTTAGGGCTCCAAAAATGTTTAATTACTTCTTATATAAGCTGACTGATGCTTATAACCATGGCAGTAACTACTGATGAGGATAAAACAGTCCTCCATAGCTGTTCACTATACCATATGTATCAGATGTGCCTGTATTCACATACAGAAGATTAAAAAAATGCAATTACTCAGCAGAAAACTGCTGCTAAAGTAGTTAACAATGAGCACTGAATCAGGGCCTGTATGTCAGTGTGTTTGCCAAAAAGTTTTTTCCCATTGTCTGCTTGGATATGTTGCTTGCAAAATCTGAATGTGGATACAAACGAAAAATGAGATGTATCTGGAGGAGCTGCAGATAAACTAAGCTGGCACATGCCAGACATGTCCAGCCTTGCACAGAAAGCCACAGAGGGGCAGGCACAGACTCATATTTATTCTGTCTTCTCCCTAAAGAAACAAGGTGTTTCTACTTCATGGAAGCAAAGTAGATTTCAGCCAGAGATCAGCCAGAGATACCTAAAACACTGAATGACCTGGTCAAGTTATTGCCGTCATCTGCTGGCGATGTTAACATAAAAGAGAGGGATAGTGTCCAATCAAGAAAGAGGTGGTGCTGGGAATTTGATTTATTCTGTTTGGTATTTTTAGTGATTGCCTCTGCAAGTTTCAAAGGTTCCTGTATTTGTGCAAGAGTATAGTGTTATTTACTGTTATGTAAGGTTATTGGGATGCTGCAGAATCTAAGTTCTAGGACTGTACTCTGTGTACTGAGACTGTTGCAGGCTGGAGAGAGACAGTTTAATTATTCTGTTGAGCTGTGAATTTCAAGTGTAAAAAATTAGCTAAATTACTCATTTGTACTAGGTGATTACAAGAACTTTACATGCGTGATTTTGTCCATCTCCTTTCTTCATTAAGTTCTATACTGAAGTAGGTCCCCATACCATTTTGTTAGTCACGTTCCCAAAAGAGGCCCTTTGTTCGTCCTTCTTTGTATATGTCATGAGTGAAGTAATAAAATTTTCTAGTCTTACAGATTGAGAATAGACACATACTCAATTCTTCCCAATTGTTTCTGCTACTCTGTTCTTCAGGCTGCAAAAGGCATCAAAAAGGCATCAACCACCCTCATATACATAAAATGATTGCCAGAATTGCTTGGAGCACATCCTCCTTTTTCTATGACTTTCCACCCCTTCTAGAGACTTTCAGCCATCTTGAATTAGGTTAGAAAACCACCTTTTTGCTTATGTTGCAGGGAAGACTTGAAGTCTAAGCAGCCTCATAGTCTTCAGTTTCAAAACCAAACAAAATAGTCCTTTTGATATGTAGCCAGTGATACGCTATTCCAAGGTAATACTAGCCTTGACATTGCTGCAGACCAGTACGAAACTGTACTGGTTTTACTTGTGATTTGCTTTAATGAGTAAGAACAAGAACTGGATTACCTGCCTTAAGAAGGTTACTGTACAGGTAATATGAAAGGCTATACAAAAAGAAAAGTTCAGATGAAAATTTTGCTGTTTGCTAGCTTTTGAACTGTTATATTTCTACTCACCAATGGCTTCTTTCTTCTACAAAAAGACACTGAATTAATTTTTTACCTTGGGCTAAAATATATTAAAACATCAGTAAATAATTATTAATATTTTTACATAAAACATAAAACTATACATCTAGCTTTGCTAGATATATTTTTTGCCGATTTTATTTATATTTCTCATTCTGAGTCATACTTCATTGGCCGCATCAGAACTCCTGTTCAACTTCTATTTTGCCTTTGGTAGAAAATATAGAAAAAGGCATGTTTGTTTTATTTATGAGGCTGCTCTCTCACAAAAAATCTGTAAAATGGCAATTCATGTTGTAGAAGCACAGTTCTTTCACTGGGCTCATAGCAGAACTTCACACTTTGGACAAATTAGCTTCTTAGAGTTAACAGCTAACAGAGAGAGAGTAGCAAGGCAATATCTCTGTTACCCATGATGTTGAGTTTAAGATGTGCTGCTCTAACATGTGAAGTGTTCCCTGTCTGTGTTTTAATGCAGTCATCTTTGATTTTATTTTGTGAGAAATAGATATTTTCAAGTTATTCTTTAAATCACATCCCATACTCATGCAAGAAGTCATTAGCCTTGGTGACCTTGACTCAAGACAGCTTCCAATCCTGTGCTGTAACTACATTACAATACTTCGATGCTCAGAAACAGGATCCTGTCTGTGACATAGCACCCAAGTCTTTGGCATTTTTCTCTGATGTCTCACATAAAAGATTTGTGTAAATTGTTTTTCACATTTACTCTGTCATCTCTTTCTCCACTGTTAATATCCAGATATCTAGCCTTTGTGAAATAGCTTTACTCTTACATCTTTTCAGCATAGAACATTGTGTTTTAAAGGCTAAAGATTGAGAGTTTTCTTGCCCATTCTTTTAACTTCTGACAGTTCCTTTATATCTCCTTTTTCAGATGTTCCTAGAACAACATCCCAATTTAGCAGCAATTTGTCAAGTATTTTTCATCCTCCGTATTATTAGATGACATTTATATATGAACAGGTCTAAAGCGTTATTTCTTCTGCACTACATAAGATGTTACTCTGGGATGCAATAAAATGCATTTCTGGTAATTGCTGTTAAAATATATATTTTCTCGAGCAGTTATTACATTGTGGTGTCTCAGGTACATTTTCCTGTTTATGAATATGTTCTAGTATAAGAGAGATCTATGAAAAGAATACCTGAAGAGAAGGAGCCCCTGAAATGCAGAAGCAATTTCCATGTCAAGGTTTTGTTTGTTTGTTGTTGTTTTTTAAGCAGCCATCTAAACTAACTCTGAATATTTCCTTTCTCTAAACATTCAGAGGCAAACTCAATTAAATTTTACCTTAAAAATGTTCCTGGTGTCTTACACTTTCTTCCTCTTCTGAAAGACAAATGAAGAGTGATTATTGAAAGATAAATGTCTTATGTTTCAGTTATGTTAGTGGGATAGGGAGTGATTAATAATGACAAAATATGCACCTTTTCTCTTTTCATCATTGCCTGAAATAATGAGCCATGTCTGTCAGAAAAAAAACAACAACAACTTACTGAAAAAAATTACTTTACGTAGCAGATTATTGTGTAGCTCTTAAATTTCTCTTAGCTCATACTTAGTCATCAAAAGACTATACCTTTATTGTCCAGGTGCTCAAGTGCTGTTTGTGTGCAGCAGAAAAAACTAACAGGCATCTTTTCATAGAGTTGTATTTCTTCAAGAATTTATTTCAAGTTCTTCATATAATAGCAAGGTCATTATAAGGCAAAAGAGTCATTTTTAGTAAAGGTCTTCCTGAGTAGGTCTTGAGACAACTTTGTAAGAACTGAAGTACAACTTTTTTTTTGAAGATGATGCTGGTGATGTCTTATTTATTTCACTTGGTGGCCTCTTGGGTCTAAATCAGGTTTAGAATAGTGATTTTTTTCATGTCCCTTGTAAGCCAAACAAAGAACAATAAAAAAGCTTTATTTCTTTCGATGCCTTTTCTTTCTATTAGACTCAAGGTAAGAGACAGGTAGATTGGCAGAATGTCTCATAACCAAGCTTTCTTTCATGTTTCTGTTCTGTGATACTACATCACTCTGACAAAGGACAAGTGCACAACCTTTTAGCTGAGTGTCTCTTCAAAGTGCCATTTAATAGCCTGGGAATTTACTTCCCTTCAACATAAGGTGGCAAAGGATCTAGTGAAATGAAGCATCGACCCTTAAAGTTCATCAAGATAGGCCTTTGTAGAAGAGCAGTCATGCTTCCTTCTAGGACTGCATAAGCTTTTTAAACAAGTTGTATGTGATGCAGGCATCCCACAAAGATAGCAGATTGTTGTGTTTTGATATACAGACATTCACAAAAAATGCTAACTTGCAAATGCCTCGTTTCCCCCCCTTGTTACTGGTTTTGCTGCCTCCATAAACTGTAGTTTGAAGTTTTCAGGATTTCATGCTCAGTAGATATTTTCATAGCTTTAAAGCAAATGTAATCAATTTCAGGCATCAGTTTTAATGTATTTGTTTTTCAAGTTAGTTAAGAAATTAGTGAAATAATTAATCAGAAGGCTTTTCTAATTTAACTGCACAATTTAGTGTCTTTTCCAAACTGTAGACTTCAAGAAAATATCTAGGACAGGGAAAAAATTAAAACCAGTGTGGAAAAAACATGATTTTTTATATGCAGGGTTTTAGAAAGTCATCTCTTTCACAGCATAATTGAAATATTACCTAAAGTACACATAAAAAAAAATAACATATTAAAACAAATTGAGTTTCCCGTGTGATTAATTCACATAGTAGGAAACTGATTGTAAGAAGTGTAATTTTATAAATATGATAAAACAATTTTTGTCATTTCCATTATAAACATAGAATGGAATTAACAATAATCTTGGCAGAGAAGCAAGGGTCTAATATAAAAATCTGCTTACAAAATAACTTTATACCATTATTGGAATTGAAGTATGATAAAACTAAGGATTTTCCAATATGTGAGGACTAGTGAAACAGCAAGTAAAATTCATTTAATCCTCATGATGTAAAACTGTCCAAAGATCTAATTATCACTGAAATATGCTTTTTTTTCTATGAAAAATTTGCATGAAATTTCATACTGTGCTTTAATTCAATAAATATATGTCATAATACTTCCAGACCAGTACTTTAAAGCCTCAGCTACTTCTTAGTGAAGTTACATGTACCACTGTGACTACTTCCACTTCTGCTGGAATTTAGACTACAAATTTCATGTTGCTGTTACTCCTGTATTACTGTGGGTTCCTGCTCCTTCCTCCCATCACCACTTCCCAAACTTGGTACCCAAGAAGGGTTCTTACCAGTGCAGTCTTCCTCTGAAAAGCTGTGGCTCAGCCACATGCCTTTCCCAAGCAGGCAGTGATTTATTAATAAATTCCATGCACTGAGGTGATGCATGCAGGTATTTCTACATTTCCAGAGTACAGTCATCCATGCTTTTATGTTTGAGTGGTAACACCTCTAAACTTATATCTGGCACCTAACAAAATTAGAATGAGAAGGGAAGTTTGGGAATCATGAGTCTTGTAAATAATTTTTAAGACAGGCTTTTTCCTGTAATTATGAATACATTTTAAAAAGACAGTACTTCAAACAAACACAGGGATAGAACACCTTTTGAAAATACCTGAAAATTAAAAGGGATTTTTTAAACTTATTTTCATCTGTGATTCCTGAATTACTTCACTTCAGGCTTTTCAAAATAATTCTGTAATAGGATAAGACACTGGTTTATCAATTTGAATTAAATAGGCTTTCTGCAAATGAAGAAAATTAGGCTTCATATTGAAAAAGAAACTTAAAATTAAGTCCTGAAAAATTTGTCAATTAAATTTGGTAACCACATGATGCACTGTGAAGAGATTGATAATAAATCAGCTGAGATATACTTACAGTTGTGAAACTTTGATCCAGCTTTAGGGTTTATCAGCATCCAATCTGTTGCTTTGATTTTTTTCTATAAAGACTACACTTTTCTCACAGATTATATATAACTTGCTTACCTGACAAACTGAATTATATCCTTTGAAATTCTTAACAGGTTAGCATTGATCACCTGTATCACTCCATTTGTTTTCTCTCTTTTTTTCCCCTAGTCCTATTTGTTGTTCTTTTTGCGTTGCATTAATCCATTCCAAACAAATTATCTCAGATTTTCTCAGTGTCTTAAAAGGTCAAGGAAAAATAATTGCTCTAATGATAAGGAAATAAGGAGTGATTCTACCCCAAGCAACTGTAATTGCAGTATGAGCAACAGACAGGGGGATCTTGAAGCCATGATGCACAAAGAAAATTATGACATAGTGGCTATCACAAAAATGTGGTGGGATGCCACGCATAACTGGAGTGACACAATCAAAGGCTACAAGCTCCTCAAGCTCTTCAGGAGGGACAGACAGGGAAGGAGGGGTGGTGGAGTGGCCCTGTATGTTAGAGAATGTCGTGAGACCTCAGAAATCAAGTATAGCGATGATGAGGCTGAGTCTGTTTGGATTAGGTTAAGGGCCAATAAAGCTGATACAGTTGTGGGAGTCTGCTATAGACCCTGAAACAAAAGCNTGAAACAAAAGCAGTGAGATGGATGAAGCT
>VWZY01004154.1:0-15591 GCA_013399075.1 Chloroceryle aenea
GCCGGTGCCCTGCTCCATGGCGAGGCAGGAGGCTGCTGAGGGGGCATCCGGGAGCTGGCTCGGCAGAGCGGTCCGGCATGTTTTCCCGCAGCACGGCTGCCCTGGCAGTGAGATCGGGAAAGGATCTGCTCGTCTCTGTGTCTGCTCTTGTGTGGGACAAACTCCCATTTCCCGATGTGTCACGATAGCTAGAACAACTGGGGGCTTTATGGACAAGTGAGAGTGTCATCTAGATGACACTGACTCAGGTATTTCTTCCAGACACATCATTTCACTGGCATGCTCTAGGCCAATTCTCAAACGTCATTATCCATGCTGACTTTTCAGACCTTTTTCTTTGGAGATACATACTTATCTGAATAGGGTTCATAAAAAAAAAAGTAAAAATCCTTTGTATTCTTGAATAAATTAGCAACTTTCTCGGGTGGAAAGGAAGTTCTTACGGGAAGGGTGGGTCTCAGATTCTGAGGGATAAATGGAGGCCAAGAGGGGTGACGGGATGCAAGGGAGGCCTTTTGTTTCAAGACCAGAAAGAAATTTCATTAGGAGCCAAGACAATAGTTCACTTTCTATTCCATCAACATGCAGACTTTTTTGGTCTGCCTTTATGTGATTAAAAGAAATAACATCAGCCACCTATAGGTGTGACCACCACTTGCCATTTGTGGAAAGAAAGGAAAGTTTCTAGTACTGTATGATTGGTACGGAGACAGTAAGTCATTGTGGTATAGAGGAAGAAAAGTGAAGAGCAGCTTTTCCCTCCAATCAAATGTGATTCACTTGTACATAATTCAAATGACAGTCCAGCATCTTAGGACAAGAATAACCTCTTGCTCTTCTCACAAAGCACTATCTAGAAAATTAACTCTAGTCTTCACATTCCCTGTGGTGAGCAAGAATACCCAAAATATGAAACAGAACTCTGAAGATTCTCTTGCAGTTCTGTCTCCATTCCTAATGATCTACAGAAAGCTGTCCCATGTATCTGGGAGGAGAAACATAAATTTAAGAAGGTATCCTTAAATTGTATCTAATAAGAACATAACCTAAGGTGAGAAATTAACTCAGTAGTAAAAAAAAAGACTCACAATGAAAATATTTATAGATAATAAGCGAAAAGTGTTCAGGCAGTCTTGGCAATGAGGCATGAAAAGGGAAGTTAGAAAATTTCTTAGTGGTCATGCTTGTGTATCTTTGAAGTATGTAATAGTTTATCTGCAAATAAACCAGACTTAGGTAAACTGATCCTAAAGGCACGTTGCTCTTGTTCTACTGTTGTCGAAAGAATCACGACAGGGAATAGTTCTCAAAGTAGTTGTAGTTCTCAAAGCATCACAATAAGATAACACAGGGCTGGGATAAATTCTAATTCACCTGCCGACCAGGGGGGTGGAGAAGGGGGAAGCGGCACAGCCCGAGGGTAACCTGAAGTAACCTAAAAGTAGTTAACCCAGTAAAAAAATCATGCCTCTGGCAGGAGACCTCACATACTAATGTCAGACAACCTTTCTGTAATGAACTAGCCGTTAATCAGAGCATGCGCAAAAGGGCATTATTCAGTTCACCAAAAGGTGATCAGAGAACAAATATTGTGCAACCTTTCTTCGATGTGAACCCTATAAAATCCTACAACTGCTCTGAAGTGCGTGCTGGCTTTGCAGATCCTTGCCTAGCACCCTTTTTGGCCCAGAACTAGAATAAAACAAATGTCTTGACTCTGTCTGTCAATTTTTGCATACCAGGTGAAGAACCTAATTTTGTGACAACACTACTAGTACCCATATTAGTCCATTTTATGAACAGAGATGGATTTCCAAAAGAGGTCAGCACAGCTCAGCAGTCTCTTGTCAGTGTCCCAGCTCTTCAATGTCATCATAGCCTGTATCTTGAAGAGCAGGGGATGAATGTCTCTCAGCCTCCGAGGTCCTGTTTCCTGACACATCAGGAATCCGGTCTGCAAACGGGAAGGGAAGAACACGGAGATATGCAAGTGTTACCTTCACATGGCTGCAGAGCTCGCTGCACGGGCTGTCAGTTGTCTTCTCCAGAAACCAGAACCTTAGATATGCATGCCTGTGGAAGACCTGAGAAATGCTTGTCTCATCCTGCCTCCTGCTCCACATACACACAGCCATGGATCAAGCTGGCTGTTCCCAGAAAACAGCTTAAAACCCTTCTAATCAAAGCAATCCTTCAAAATCCCTAAATAACCCAACTCCCTTTGACTGCTTCGAGCATCACCAGACACCGCAGATTTACTATCTCTGACCTCATCCACCCCACAGATGCGCCCTGACCTGGCTCCTGCCGGGGCTATCCCAGGAGATGCTGTCTGTGCGTGGAACCCGCCAGGAGGATGTACCCCCGGTGCTGACTGAGGGGGGGCTGCTGCCCGCCTGGCTTCGACTGCGATAGGGTTAATGGGCCCAGGCAACTGGGAGGGGCCGCGGGCGGGATAAATAACCAAGCCAGCCAATGGGGTGGTCATGCCATGTGACGTCACGCAGGCTATATAAGGGGAGGCCCGGGGCGGGAGTCTGCTTGTACTCGGCGTGTCTGGGCTGCCGGCGAGGTGAGTGGTCTTCGCTTTATCGATCATTTCGGTACTATTATCGCTGGTACTGCTCTTTTCTTCTCTTAGACTGCCCTTATCTCAACCCGCGACTTTCACCTTTTTTTTTCCCGGTTCTCCTTCCCATCCCACGTGGGGCGTGTTTGCGCGTGGGGGAGCAGCGGCCGAGAAGCTGCGTGGTATTTAGTTGCCAACTGAGGTTAAACTCTGTTTGGCCCCGAAGGTACGAGATTTATCACCGAATAGCGAGGAAGAGCACTTTCAGGGCTGGAGACAACTCGCTACGGGCTGCCTGGGGGGAACAACAGCCCAGAGGAGAAAGTGGAGTAACTCGGGGGCGAACAAACAGGAGAAGAGGGCCTAAAAGGGGCTGGAGGTGTGTGAACAGTCTCCTGGGCCTGTCTGGCCATGCTCTGCATCTGACCAGCAGCATCTGTCCTGTCTTCTAATGCACCTCCACTTTTACCCCCTTTCCTGGGGCTCTCTCTTGTGCCCGAGTGCCACCCAGTAGAGCTGGACCATGGGTCAGAAGGGTTTTTTGTACTTCTGTGCTGCCAGCAGCTGGGGAGATTGGAGTGGGGAGAGCTCTTAGTGTCACCAGCTGGGGCTTGGACACCAGCAGCTGAGAGATATCAGGGAATCCAGGGGCTGATTACTTAGTAGGCTGAAGGACAAAGCCCCCTTCTTGGGGGAGGGATTGTGTAGGTGTGTGGGTGTTGGTGTGCAAAGTAACTGGGAAGCCAAGGCTTTTCAGGACTGGTTACTGGCTAGACTGAGGGTCTGAGGCCAGTTGCTTGTATAAGTATAGTGCTGGGGTGTGTGGTGGATGAGTGTGTGTTTAGGTCTGATTGGCAGAAACTGGAGTGAGTCTTTAGATGACATCAGTTGGCTTTGACCATCCTGTAAGACATGTGAAGTGGTCCTTCTGCTCTGCCTGACACTAGTAAGGTCTTAGTGCCATGCTGTACAGGAGTGATGTAACATTTGCATGAAATGCTCTTTTTGTTTGTTTCTTTTTTTAAAGATATGGACCTACTGGCACAACCTGAGTGGAAATGTACAGAATGAGCAGAGGTCTAGTCAACCAAAGCAGAAAGTTAATTTAGGTTGTGGTAGAAAGAGCAACAAAATACAAAACAGAACTGGGGGGGGAGAGATGTTGAGTCTTCAAGTACTTAAAAGGCTGCTATGAAGATGGACACAACTGCTCTATCCCTATGGTCATTGTAGCAAGAAGTAACAATTCCAATTTGCAGGAGTGAAGACTTAGCGTAGACCACAGGCAAGAATCCTATAGCCCTAAGGAAAACATGGCATGGGTATAGATTGCCTGCAGAAGTTGTGGAAAACTTGCTGCTGAATGGCTGTTAGAACAAAAAAAACAACAACCTACCCTTTTTGTAGTGTTCTTTCCTGATAGTGATCAGCTAGAACCCAGGTGGTCCCTTCAGGTACCCTCCACTATGATTTCCTCAGAGATCAGTGCAGTACCTATAGATTATCAGAACTAATAGCACTGTTCTTGCCTCACCTCTCTGTGATTCCTTGTTTCCATAGCTTTCTTCAGGGATTCCAGTGATTTTCTGTTCACTCTTCTCAGAAAGAGAATCATCTTCAGGTCCAGGAGCTTTTGTTGCATCATCATAACCATCTTCCAGGGCACTTCCAGGCAGTGGAGAGTCCTCTGGAACAGTACAGATATTAAGATCTTCCATTAAAGAAAGCAGAAGCTGATGATCCAGTAACAAGGGCCTGTAATACTGATGTGATGCTAATAAACAATAACACCTTAAGAATCCTTCTGAGGACTCTCAGGTATCCCAGACAAAAATGGTACAGCACCAATACATTGCTGTAACAAGTAGGAAGTGAAAATCATCATGAAGGGACAGGAGGGGGAAGAACATCTGGAGAAGGAGGCCCTGTAGTGGCAGGGTTTATTTCAGGGTAATATTCCCCATTGCATTTTGTGATTGCACAGTGATAAATACTCCTTGTTTATCTCTGCATAGCACCTGCTTCTTTGTCTTTTCATTACTTTAGCCAGGCAACAACTAAGTGAGCTCCTTGATCAGCTCTAGGAAAATCCAGTTCTTCTCCAAACACTTGTTCTCCCTCAGCTTTTTCAAATTAAAAAAAAAAAACCAAACCAAAACCCAAGCAACCCCCATCTGGCAAACTGAATTTTCTTCCAATCACTCAGACTAAAATTCCCTAATCAAGCCCCATTGTCTGCCAGTGTTCTTTTTATCCTCTGTCTTAATTCTCCCTGTTTATCTCAAACTAAGCAACAGTTTACAGGCTGTTAGAGTTGAAAAGTCTGGAAGAATCAGTTGTCAGATTGTTGCATTTGTGGGACTGGATCCTGTGTAGAGTGCAGTGCTAGCAGCAAACATTTTATGTTCAGCTTCTCCTAGAAAAGGCTGGTGCTTCTAGACAAGATTGTAAAACATTCTTTCACTGCAAGAATTAGAGAAATTTTTGATTCACATTAAAACCACTAGTAGACCTGCAGTGCAGCAAGAAAATGTTTTAGTCACCAATAATGCCTTAGAAATTAAAAACTGCCCTGATTTTTGGGTCGCTTTCTTTGTAGGATCCCCATTTTCCATTACCTTGAGTTGCTCCAGGACTGTTTTCTTCATCACTATCCCCACCATAAAACTGTGCCTTCTCTGTCCTCTCTCTGTAAGAATCTAGGCAAAGGAGAGAGTGAGGATCAGATCAAACTCTCCTTAGCTGCTAGAACTGCATCATGAAGAAAGGAGTAGGCTACAGTAACACCATCCATGTCCAACAGTTGGGCAGTCACTGTTACTTCTGCAAGGTAAAGGGTTTACAGGGGAATAGCCAAAAACCCCAAGGGGTCCCATAACACCTCTGGGGTGAAGGGACAAGTGACAGGAGGAAGTCTATGGAGACCTAGCTGCTGGGAGTGGGATACAAATAATTCATTTATTTGTTCCTGCTTTAAATAATTGTAATAGGAGCTGTTTGGGGTTGGTTTGTTTGACTATGTACTGGTCTAAGCTCTAAGGCTGCAGTGAGGACAGCACAAAATTAATTGTCACTAGGAGAGGAGTTGACAGAGTCCAATGGGTGGGAAAACCTTCTCCTCAAATCTGGGAATTTTCAGTTTCCCAGGAGAATTGGGAGGTGTGAAGTATCAGGTTGGGATCTGGGCCACCAGGAGGAATTTTCCCTTGACAAGAGCAAGACACAGACCTGAGAGGCTGGCCATGCCCTGCTTTTCCCTCATCAGGTTATAGTCGATCTCTTCATAGACAACCTCAGAGAAAGGGTCATAGGATAGGTGGGAGCCTGAAAGTAAAAGACAATCATCAGTCAGTCTCTGCTCATGCTCAGGCTGGCATCATGAAAAGAAGTGACTTAAAGGGGTCTGCCTGGCCTGGTGAGGTACTCAGAAAGTCACTGAGATGTGCTGACTGAGGATAACCACTGCTGGGCTGTTTCACTGCCAGACAGTAAATGAAAATCTGTGTGGCAGCAGATGCCATTCATCTCAGTCACCCATCCCTCCACCAGCTCAACAGCTGTGTCCAGAAGGCATTGCATGGCAATCCTGAGGCACCCACCTTTCTGCTGTGCCCTGGCACTTCGGATCTGTCCAACAAGGATGGCAAGGACCAGGCAGAGAAGAATCCCCAGGATAATGCAGAGGATGACAGGCATTGAAATTTGTCTGTTTGTTGCAGCGCGGCGGGGAGGATCTGAGTGGAAATGTAGTAACACGTAGAGAGAATCAGGTGACTCAGAGGGATCTGCCGCCTCCTGCTCTGCCCATGGCAGCAGGGTGAGGCACATCACCTGCTGCCCAGTTCTGGGTCCTGCTCAAGAGCTAGAATTCAGCAGCTGGGGTAGTGCCACTTGACTCCCCTTTACCAAATGCTGCAGGAGGTGTGTTCTGATGAGCTGGAGTATGCTGCTGATTGACCTGCTCTGCAGTACCAAGGACATTAAATACTTGTTTGGTGGGAGAAAGAAAGGGGGAAGAAGGAATGCTTTACCTGCTCTAGGGGGTAATGGTGTTGTTTCTGTCATACCTGTGAAACGAAAGCAAGTACAGATTAAGGAAGAGGCAAGTGTGAAAAATAGGGAGAAGGTCTTCACATCATTTGTGAGGTTCCTGCAGTCAAAATGATGAAGGGGTTAGTCACTGGGTTGTACAGCTGACATAATGTCCTTCATCCATCTCATTCCCAGCTCTCTGTAATGAACCCAAGTACCAGTCACTAACCAGAGCAATTCACAGCAGCATCTTCTTTATGATCACAGTTCTTGCCAAACAAGGACTTGGCAGGACAGTCCCAAAGAGATGTCTCTGTTCCTTTGCAGTGCACCTTCTCCAACCAGATGGGACCAGTCCCTTCCCCAAAGGCTGCTTCACTCAGAGCAGACACAGCAGATCCACACCCCATCTGCCTGCACACAACATTAGCATCTGCCATGTCCCAGGAGTCATCACAGACTGTTCCCCAAGAACCTTGGTGCCAAATCTCCACTCTTCCTGAACATCCATCCTTTCCTCCTACGACTCGTAGCTTCTCCCTGTCTGCAAAACACAGAAACCATTTTTTACAGGACAGCAGGAAGGTTTGTAGGGACTAGGAAGGAGAAACAAAGATGTAGAGGTACCTGAGCAACTTGTAGAGTTTGGACACTCAAAAAATGTGGTTGGAGATGTTGCCTCTTTTCTTCCTGCAGAATTTAAATACCAAAGTAAACCATTGGATTATTCTCTGAAAAGAGTGAGGGAGTATAAAATGCCCCTGTAAAAGATGCATGCCCTATTTAGTACTTTATGGATCTCTGTTTGTTTGTCTGTTGCTGTGAATTAAATACTCTTCCTGATGACTGTGTTTTCTTAATCATAGAATACCAGAATACCAGCTTGGAAAGAACCTCGAGGCTCATCTGGTGAAACCTTTTCAGGTAAAAAAATACATTATAAATATATATGTGGTTTAAATGAGCTGGCCCAGCACCCTGTCAGGCTGAGTCTTAAAACTGTCCAGTGTAGGGGAATCCACCACTTCCCTTGGGAGATTATTCCAATCTCTAATTGTTCTCCCGGTGAAATATTTTCTTCTGGAATCCAATTAGAATCTTCCCAGGAGTAACTTGTACCAGTTACCCCTTGTCTTTTCCATAGAACTCATAAAATGGGAGTATCTATCTTCTTGGTAGCCACCTTTTATGTCCTTGTATATGGTAATAAGGACTCCCCTAAGCCTTTTCTTCCTTCAAAAATACACAATGGCATCATCCTAGGGACTAGCTGGGTAACTACACATTTACATCAGAGAAAAACGTTTGTGCCACTTGCATGAAACTAGAAATATATACCAGATAAACAAACATGAGAATTACTACAATGTCCATATATGAAAGCATAGGTTTATGTATACATCCCTGTACAGATGAATTTCTAATTACCAGTGCAAGAAATATGGGTCTCTTCTGCTCGGTTATCACATGACTGAGGATTCCAGGGGTCTGACTGGCATTGCCAGAGAGAGCTGTGTGTCTCAGCACACTCGATGTGGTCCAGCCATGTGGGTCCAGCACCTCTGCTGTACTGGAAGTCTCTGGCGATTTCGCCACTGTCTCCGCAGTTGAGGTGCTTGCAGACGGTTACTGCAGTGAGCTGAGACATGCGATTGGAGCAAATGCTCCCCCATGTCCCGTTGTAGAAAACTTCTAGCCGCCCAGCACAGTCGTTGCCGTCCACCAGCCTCAGAGCCAGGAACTCTAGAAGGGAAGACATAAATGGAATTAGAGGGGCTTGATTCGGCTAGGCTGTGATGAGTGGAAGCCAGAAGCTGCTAACGATGTGTTTATCACTCTGAATGAGAGTGCCAGAGGAAACCACTCGAAGTGACAAATACTTAAAGCTAAAAGTCATAGAGTGATCCTCTCTGGTTAGCCAGGAGATTCACCAGGGTCTACAGCCACAACCTGTACAGTTGCAGGCAGGTTTCTTTGGTGTGTTGAAGCATAGGTGGCATGTGGTCCCCTGTTTTGCTGTAGTTTTGGTACACAGTGACTTGTTTGCAGTGACTTCAGAGCCAGCTGGGATGGCTCCCCTGCAGCTTCCAGTGACTAAAACCTGCCAGTTGTAGCCAATACCCCTCATCTCTGTGAAACACCTACTTAAGAGGTGTTTGAAAATGCATCCATTTTAAACTCTACCATCATCATCATGATGAATATGCATGTTATCATAGAGAATGACCTTGCAACCACGTGCACGTGCAGTTGATAAAATGCTACCTCTCATTCTGGGAATTACATTGTAGGAGTTAACATCATGCCAATCTCAAAATATATTTATTACAAGATTCAAACCTTGTCCCTGCAAAACATGTGAACAAGAAGGTCAAGATTACTCCTTATTTACTTTTTTCTAAAGGTACATACTCCACTGTTCTTTTTGAAGAGACCAATCAGTAAGTAAACCCTGCTCCTCAAACTATAGATAGCACTTTCTTAGGGATTTCAACTTTGTAGGCTTCTCATTCCAAGCATCCTCAGCGCTGGCTGGTACTTTTATCACCCAAATGAGCTCAGGTTTTCTCTTGGCTGCATGGTTTTAAGTACACTGTTCATGGCTCTACTCTTCCAGCTCCCTGGTAATGTATCTGCTCTACTCATTCTTGAATGGCTCTATTTTTGTAATGTCTTTTATTGTCAGATTCCTGCCTAAGTGGCATTCTGTGGTGCCAGCAGATATGTTTGTTTATTCCTTCTACGGTGCTGCTTGTGTTTGTTGTCTGAGTAGGGGAAGCTTCTAGCCTCCTTTGTGATGTTCAACCATGATGAGAACATAGCATCTGCCAGTGTTGCTGGGGAGGAATGGGGTGATCTATGTAATCAGCTTGTCAGGCATCTTCAAACATTAATTTCTCTCACCATGCCTACTGTGTGTTTCATCATTCATGATGTATGTTTTCTATTCCATAGGCATCATGCTGTTGTGTCTTTCCAAGACAAGACTAAGCAGCCTTCTCTGTCCTTGATCCCTTGCAGCATGCTCAGCATTTTCTTAGGCTCATCTATCTGAAACTAGTTTTCTTTTATGCTCCCATCCCAAAGTTCTACTGACAGGTTGGGCCCGTTGATCAGCTCAGTTGCAGTGTTTCTCTTCTTGGGCCTTTGAATTTGGTGTGTGTATTATTAGCATGGCATGCTAAGCAGGTCTGTTTTCAGGCAGCTGTGGCACTACTTTCCATACTACTTCTGCTCAAAATGGTTTTCCTCACTGCTGCCAGTTACCAGAGTTTCATTCTTCAAGCTGTTTCCTTACCACATTATTCACCATCTTTGAGTCTGTATATGTGGGTCTGTTGATACAGCCTGAAGCTTGGAGTTTGACCATTTCAGTGCTACTAGCTGCTAACATCTGACCAGAATCCTCCCTTTTGTGCTGCAGCACTTCACCAGACTGTTACTCTGACCAAGGCTATCAGACATTCTCCAGCTCTGCTAAGGTGTCCCAGCTCCTCCTGAAGACCTGCTGTGAGCATGTGGTAGGCTCTGGTGTACCCTACAACAAGGCCACACACCACCCTCTTGGAGTTTCACAGGCTACATAACCCCTTTGCATCTCCCAGGCTGATTTTCTTGGATGCAAAACTATCCAGTCTCCAGGTCACTGGAGTTCTTCCCAATCATCCTCTCCCTAGCAGGTCTGTCACACTCTCAATTTCCCGCCTGTTTACACATAGTTCATACCCTTCCCCACAACCCACCTGAGCACAGGACTCCAGCATCCTCTTTGTGCTGGCAGTTGTGCTGGCCCCACGCCCTGGAGGGACATGCCCAGAGATCAGATTCATCCCCAGAGCAGTTTACATCATCCATCCAGATCTGTCCTGAGCCTTCACCATAGTGAGCAGAGACAAAAGCCTTGATGGCATGTCCACATCCCAGCTGTTTGCAGACAACATTGGCATCTGACAGATCCCAGTTATCATCACAGATGGTGCCCCAGATGCCTTCATGATAAAGCTCTACTCTCCCAGCACAGCGCTTTGTTCCATTCACCAGCCTGATCCCTCTGCTACCTGCAGAAGGAAAACCCAGCTGTCAATATGCAAGGTAATGCTAATGCAGAGGTCAGCATGATGGCTCTATTTAAACATTTCTAGGGCATCATGTCCTCATTCTTCTGCTATGGTTTCTTGGGCAGAGCTCCTGTGATGCTAAACCCACATAAAGGGAAAGGCCATAAAGGGAATGTCCAAATAATTCCTGTGAGGTGCTGCAAAGCAGAAGCAGTGTCTAGTTATACTAATTATATACAGAGATCACCTTCTCTTGGAAGGCTGGAGAAGGTATTTTCTGTCTAAGTTCATTTAGTTAGAGACAGAGACAGTTTCTGTTGCAGATGGATGATGAAATAAGAGTAGAAACAGTTGTAATTTGCTTTGGAAAGGCTGTAGGTATCTATAAATATAGAAATGTCACAAAATAAAGCCTATTTAATTCCCAAGTGACAGTCAGAATGTGTGGCTGTCATGGCCAAATCTGTGTTCTTATGGCTTCTGTATTCTGGTCTGTGAGGTAATGCTTTCTTCATCTGAATTTCTTAAAGAGTTGATGGAGATACTTGCTTCCTCAGCCATCATTTGTCCCTTACAGTTCACAAACAGGTGGGTAATGCAAATTCTGAGTCATGCCTGTTTAAGATCTGGGGAGATTTTGGGACAGAATGGGCTAGAGTCAGCCTTGGAAGCATTCTGTACCTTCTTCACAGTAACTCACCTGAGCAAATCACACCAATGTCTTCAGCAACACCCGTTGGCACTGTCTGAGAATGGGAGGTGTTACAGAGCATCAGCTCGGTCTCATTTCCAGCACACTGGACACTTCTTAAGCTAACAGGACCCACTCCTCGCTTAGACTTTGGAAGGTAGTAGGCTTTCTCAGCAATTCCACACTGGAGCTGTCTGCATACCACGTCAGCATCCTTAATGTCCCAGCTGTCATCCAGAACTCTGGTCCACATGCCATGGAGTGAGATCTCAACTCTCCCATCACAGCGGCTTTCACCGCCTGCCAGTCTCAGTGATGTAGCAACACCTGGGCTCAGGAGAGTTGGGAAATCAATTATTGAGTAACATCTACTGCTCTTACTGTGGGAGAAGTAGCATGCAGGAGAGAGATGGAGGACAGATTTGTGTTGGTAGAAAAATAATTCTCAGCACTGGTTAAGGAGACAGCCTCTCTTAGGGCTTTGTTTACTTTCATGCATGCAAGGGTCTGCAATGGGAAGTGAGAAAGGCTTCCCCATCTCTCAAAGATGAAATGCCCTGAGAAGTCAGGCACATATGAACATGGTGAATCCCTCTAAGTGAAGCTTCTATGCTGAAACCAAGGTTGGTTGGAGGGTTGGGGGGAAGGAAAGGACATTAGAAGCAGGCTGACATATCAGAATTGCTTGGCAGGGTGAGATCACCAAGGCTGCTTTTGTCTGAAGTACTGTGTACGAGCGGTGCCCACAAAAGGCCACTCCTGGCTTACCTGAGCAGATAACAGTGGCTGCTTCTCCAGCTGAACAGACTGGATTACCCAGAGTCACTTGGTCACAATCCCACAGGCAGGACTCTGTCCCTCCACAGTGAAAAGCATCTCTCCATACAGTCCTGTTCCCATCCACAAAGCGGTCTCCTGTCTGGATTGACTTTGCGTAGCCACAGTTCAGCTGATGGCAGAGAACGTTGGCAGCTTGCAAGCTCCAGTGGGAGCGGCAGAGTCTTCCCCACGTGTCTCCATGGCGGATCTCCACTCTGCCAGAGCACGCTGTGCCATTCACCAGCCTGCCCCCTGGGCACCCTGAGCAGAAGAGAAAGTGAATACTGGGATGTTGTGTTTGGAACTGCTTGGGGACTGTTTTCATGACCTGAAAGTGACTGGGAAATGGGAATTGGTTTTCCTTAGCATTCAGTAATAAAAATGACTCCAGTGGTTCACTGGAACTTCCATACTTGTGACTAGGCTCCATCCACCCTGTCTTACTGACAAGAATGACAGGAAATAAGGAACTGGTCCCATTGCATTTTTTAAAGTCAGGGTCCTAAGTTTCAGGGCTCTGAATGAACCAATTATTATCAGTAATCTCCTCTGTGCAGATGCCTTGGTCTGTGATTTGGTGGTAAGGACACTGCCAGCATTGTCCTCTCCCTCTGTCCCCAGTTCATCCTGCCTTGTGGAGCAGCCCTGTTCTTGCTGTTCCCTGACACTATCAGCATTTCACAGCAAGGAGGCTTATGGTACAGGTGAAGTGCAGCCTCCACTCCTGGAAATGCCTGTAGCAGTAGACCAAAGATGGAGCTTGGCTCCTTTGGATTTTGGGTCTGTATTTTTCCACAAAGAAGGCATTTTCCACTTGCCTCTTAAGACAGCTGCTCACCTGAACATACCACACGAGCTTCTTTTCCATCAGGGCACTCATCATGACCTAGCAGACTCACAGGACAGTCTCTCAGGTGTGACCCATCCTTGCAGCTGAATGTGCCATTCCAGACAGATCCATTTCCTTTCCCAAAGGACTGTCCATCTGGTATCAGTTGGGCAACTCCACAGTCCAGCTGTTGGCAGAGGGCATTGGCAGCTGGTAAATCCCACAGGTAGTCACACAGTGTTCCCCATGTACTTCCATGGCGAAGCTCTACTCTCCCTGAACATGTGGTACTGCCATTTGCCAGCCTGTACCCACCGTAGCCTGCAGGAAGAATAAAGGAACTTAGTTATTTTATTTTATTTGTAGTATTGCTTTGGAAACTGTAAGAGAGATCTGTCTGCAAGGAACCAGCACTCACTATGTCTCAGGTTACTGGGGAGCATGTTAGACCTGGATGCCACTTCTGAAATACCAACCTCTTTATTGTCCATGTTGTAGCCTGCACTGCTCAGCTAAAAGTCTTTTGACTCCTCTGCTCTACTCTCTTCTCCCCCCACAATACTTTTGCTATCTTGAAACATCTTTTCTTGCAAAGGCAGTTTCAGCATTGCCTCGTGAGAAACTCAGAGCAGGAGCTACCAGTAGCACTCTGTCCCCCAGTACCTGGTCATCCCACGTCACCCAGCAAGCAGCAGCTGCAGTGTACAGTTCTTAACTTTGATCCATGCCATGGCAGAAGGCTCTGAACACAACAGGCTGTGCCCAACAGCGTATTTGTAATGATTTCAGTGCAGCATTGGTGAGACTATGGTGTCCTACTGTCAGACCCATGAAGTCCCTCTACCTTCTTAATTTGTTCATTGCTTCTTACCCTTGCCTGCACATTCCCCGTAATCAGACCTGGAGATCTACTCCGAGCTGTGATTCTTGCAAGATGGATGCAGGAGCCAACAACCTGTCAGTTACCAATACCTTAACGTGGCCACTTGGCTGCCACAGCTCCCTACCCACCGCTCCAGGTCACCATGGCCAACTGGGCAATGTCCAAGCCAGTCCTAGCCCAGAACACATCCCTTCGACTGGGAAATGGACATGAACTGCAGTCCTTTCCAGGCTTGTTTTCTACAAGCTTGTGGCCAGTAGCTCTGCCCCTTATTTAGTTCATAGCTTTTGAATGGTGCTCTCAGGAAAATAAAATTGTGTTTTCTAGGTCTAATCTTCACTTTTGTAGTGGATGGCAATAAGTTTGCTGTATTTAGAGCCCCCAGCAGCCATGACTGTATGGAGTTCTTAAATTCTGTTACCTGGCAGTCACAACTACATCATCCAGGCCTCTGAGAACTTTTTCTTATTATTATTTTTTTTCCTGTAACTAACTTAAATTTGTAACTTGGGCCTCCTTTGACCTTTTGGAGGTATGGCACCTCTCCCATTTTTATAATTAACTGAAGTGCCAGGGATTAACATCCACATTGGCAGCACAGAAAATGGCTCAAGGTGTGGTGGTGGAGAACCCTGAGGACCTGAACCATGGGTTGACAAGAAGATAACTTCTAGGACACTTGCAAATTACACCCGCCAGTCCAAAGTCTCACCTGAACATACAACAGTGGCATCATGAGAGCATGTCTTGCTGTGGTGCAGCATCCTGGGACAGTGTGCAAGGCGAGTCTCATTCCCTACACAGCGAAACTCTTCTTGCCAGATCAGTTCATGTCTCTCTCCAACGTGTTTTCCTCTCAAGATATCCACAGCCTGGCCACAGCCTAACTCATTGCATACAACAGAGGCAGTTTTGAAATCAATGTCTGAAAAGCACACTGTAGCCCAAGTTTCATCTTGTTTTACTTTCATACTGCCTGAACAGGCAGTATCCCCTCCAGTCAGATGCATCCTAGAGAAACCTGGAAAAAAAAATAACAAAACCAAGAAATCCAGCATTGGTTGTACTGACCTAATTTATTAACTCATGGGCAAAATGTGTCTCTTCTGAAGACCACTGGCACTTTTAAATAACCATTTCATAGTAATTCCTGTATGCCACTGACAAGAGAAAGCAGTGATGGGTGGGAATGCTTATTTCTTAGTGTGTGAAAATTCAAAGTCCTTAGGAAGCTACAGAAGGAGGGAAGTTTTGTACATTTGCCAAGTACTTGAGAAGTAGCAGTGCCCAAGTAAATAAATAAATAACCATTTACTAGTGTGAGTCCTTATGACTTTGCATTGGTGAGGCCGCACCTGGAGTACTGTGTCCAGTTCTGGGCCCCTCAGTTCAAGGACAGGGAAGTGCTTGAAAGAGTCCAGCGCAGAGCTACTAAGATGATTAAGGGAGTGGAACATCTCCCTTATGAGGAAAGGCTGAGGGTGCTGGGTCTCTTTAGTTTGGAGAAAAGGAGACTGAGGGGTGACCTCATCAATGTTTTCAAATATGTAAGGGGTGAGTGTCAGGGAGATGGAGTTAGGCTTTTCTCAGTAGTGACCAGTGATAGGACAAGGGGGAATGGGTGTAAATTGGAGCATAGGAGGTTCAAGTTGAATATTCGAAAAAATTTTTTTACTGTAAGGGTGACAGAGCCCTGGAACAGGCTGCCCA
>VWZY01004154.1:18144-29330 GCA_013399075.1 Chloroceryle aenea
TCACAAAGGCTTTTACAGAAACCCCTCCTTTTTTTTTTTTTTTTTTTTTTTTTTGTTCTGCCAAGATGATATCCAGCTGAAAATGTTCCCTGGGCACCAGTTTCTTCATTTCTGTGTTCACCATGAACCATTTCCTTTGTCTGCCTCAACTTCTGCCTCTCAGACAAACTATTATTTGCAACTCATTGTCCCAGTACTCCTTATTCTTTCCCTCCTCTCTTGTCCTTGCCACAGGATCAGGAGTACCCCACAAGAGTATTACTCAGGAGGGGTGTCATCTATCTCATAAGCAGAAGACAGATGGGTAGATCTTCATGCTGTTCCTCATGCCTCACCATCTCTTGGGGTGGGACTGATGCCCAAAGAACCCTCACATACCAAAACCAGGTGACTATTGCTATCAAATATAATACCATCCAGACTGTCAGAATCAAGCAGAAATTGAACAAAGTGCTGGGCATCACTGATAGGACATTTTTATGGAATACACCCTCTCTGAAACTGGCATATCACATCTTGAATTACACCCTGTGATTGTTGTATTATCGTGCACTTCTTAGTGTGTGTGCTTGTCCTTGGGTGCTTATTGCTTGTCTCAGCGTGTTAGAAGCTCACACCATCCTTACCTGGTTAGGAGCTGTGGAGTCAGACTTCAGTGAAAGTGCTCAGAACCTTCCTCTCCCCTCACCCCCAGCAGGCAGGAGGAGTGAGTGTACTTCCACTCCTGAGGCAGTGGCTTTGCTAGATGCTTGGTCTATACCAAGGAGTGGAATGTGTCTGTTCACTCCAGATGTTGTCTATCCCAGCTTATGCTAAGGTCTGATGTATGCTGGGGAGCAGCACCCTTAGGTCAAAGTGAGAGCACTGGGTAGGTGGGACAGGTGCCCAGAAAAAGCTCAAGAGCCATTATCCAGACACTATCATCTGCAGATTGCTGGCTCTTGCAGCTGTCTTTCGTCTGGCAGTTTCTTTCAGAATCCACTAACTTTTGGAAATGGTATAGACCAAGATTCCAGGAGGGAGGGTACAGAACGCCAGCTTTCCCAGAAAGCCTTTGAAGCAGATGCAGTGGCATCTGGGCTACTGAGGCTTTGGTGCTTCCTGGTGTGATAGAGGCAATGCCAGCACTTTGATGAAAGAGGGTGAGGACTTTCATCACTGGTTAGATAACTAATTCTGATTTTTTTTTCTCCTAGCTGCATGCATTAAGAGTTACAGGTTATAAGTTACAAAGCCTATGACTTGAATGACTGAGTTCACATGACAGGCTAGTCTGGGCAAAGGGGAAATGAGCCCCTGTTGGTTTTGTTTGTTGAATTTATTAGTGAGCTCCATAGTTTAATTCAGATTCACAGAGTACGTTGTCCTGTAAATTTGAGAGATCCAAATAGACTCTGACACCCATCTGACTGGGGGAGGGTGAGTGAGCAGCTGGGTGGTGCTTAGCTGCAGACTGGTGTTAAACCACAATAGCCACCAGCATCTGGAGTGAGTGAGAGCACTGCATTGATAAGGAAACCTTACCAATCTTGTCTCTGTCAGCTTCAGATACTAGTTATTGTACAAAGCCCTGATAAATTACTTATCATCACTTGTTTTGCAAGCTTGCAGGCATTCTTTAGGGAACAGAATGTAAGGGTCTTTGACCAAAACAAAGAAGGCTGCTTCAGCACAGCAGGAGACCTGTTAAATCTGGTTCTGCAGGTTTATCAGCAGAAATGGGGAAGACCACCCTAAGAACCTAATGGAGTAATTGCCCATGTGGGACTAGGTGGAGATTGGGCAGACACTTATGTTACTAATTTCTCAGAAAACTAAAGAATATGTAACCAAATTTTCAGAAATCTAATGCATAGTCATTTATATGTTGTATAAGCAATCCTGCCTGACTGCAGATGGTACACACGTCTGGAGGAGAGCGGCGTCCTGTGCTGCAATGTTATTATTCTTTAGAATACCTGCTTAATAACACTACGTTGGTACTGAGTTTATCTCAGAATCCTTGCGCAGCCTCCAACTTTGGTGAGGAGTGATAGAAAGCAAGGGGGCTTGGAAGCTCTGATCTTTGAATCGGTGTGGGATTGCTAGTAAATGTCAGGCTGGGCTACTGCGAGCATCAGCTGCACCACGCAGCTTGGTGTCATCCACAAACTTGCTGAGAGCGCACTCAATCCTACTACTACCCAGGTCATTGATAAGGATATTGACCAATACCAGTCCCAGGATGGACACCTGAGGGACATCACTGCTTGTTACTAATCTCCATTTGGACACTGAGCTGTTAACTGCAATTGGTTGGATGTGTCCATCTAGTCAATTCCTTATCCATACCAGGATATGTGTCTGCCTGTTGGGACTACAAGTTTGCCTTGCTACTGGTTGGATGTCAGGAAATAGAGCTGTAACTCTATTGCAACTCTATTGTAACTGCTTTGTCTCTTACCATGCTACCAGTTTTAGCAACCCCTACTAAAGCGAGAAAGGCTTTTAAGGATTTTATCAAGCAGACATTTAAGCAGTGATAATGTGACAGAGATATATGCCTTAAACCTTGGGACACAGGCCAACCTGAAATGAAGACAGGGATGTAATTTTTGGCTGGATTTAAATGCTCAGTTGGGTTACACACAGGCTGTTGACATATTTGAAAGGAATTTTACCTTTAGTAGGAAAGGAAGGTCTGTGGCTTTTGCGGTGGAACTAAGAAGCCTGGGGCACTTCTTGAAAATGTAAATCTCCCTTCTGACAACCAAATCATTTTGTATTCATCACATTCTTCTATTAACCATTGCTGTCAGCTCAAGTGTCCCTTGGAACCAAGCTGTTAGATATGAGCTTTGTGCTGCTTAAGGAGAAAACTTAGAAGGAAAAAAATGGGGAAAAGGTCCTTTGTTGGCATTACTGAATCATGTGAATTGAAAGCCACTGCAGTTTAGAGCATGAAAGAGGTCATGACAGAATGGGTGGAAAATCCAGCGTGCAAGGCTGGAGTTAAATACACCCTAAACTATCATTTTGTGGTCAATCTTGTGTGAATTTTTAACGACACCTACAGGCACACTCTTTTGCATTTCCTCACACTCCCAAGCATGTCCCACAAGTGCCTTCACTGAATTCAGTGCTACTAGTCAAGGAGTGAGGTTCTGCTCAGATAAGAAAGAAATCATCAGTTTTTGGCTTGCTTCAGCTGAAGACTTGGTTCCCCTTCCAGGTCAGGGATGAGAATGAGCCACGCATCCCTCTACCCAACCCTAAGTGGAGGTTTTCAGCACACCCCTTGGTTGCAGATTGCCTGCTTACTCCCTGAGGGCTGTGCCTCCTGCACCCTCCCTGGGGAACAGCAGGGGGCTGTGGTAGCCTGGAGAGCAGAGACGAGTTGTAGGTGCTGATGATGGTGTCCAGGTAAATCTACGCTTGTCTGCTTCTACCAGTCAAGCTCTGTTACTATTCCCTGATATTAAAAAGAAGTTGGCAGAAAACTCCCCCTCATTTCTACAGTACTGTTCAGTTGATGCTCAAACATCGCTACAAATGTGTCTAAGTACAAATGTGTAATATTGTTCTTCACACTCCTTTGCACAAAAAGGCATGTGCCTCCTCTTGCCATCCCTTTGAACTGTGACTGCATTCATCCAGTTGGTAAGAACCTTTAAGCCTGGGCCATGCAGTGTCCAAGTACCAACCATGACCTCTTGTTCCCATTGGATGGGGATGCAACCGCCACCACGATGCCATCGTGCCACCTCCATGCGTATAGGGACAAAAATGAGGATGTCAAAACATGTCCCTCATCATCAGCTTCAAACGTGTATGCTTAGCTCTAGCAGAGCTGAGGGACAAACAGGGATAAGCTTCAGATGTACAGGGACAACGGGGGGATTGTATGTTACCCAGACTCCGTCGGACACAGAGCACAGCAACATAATTTAAACTGGTGTTGAGTAAAGACCTGGAGTTATTCCTTCTGTCTATGCAGAGTTCAACACGGGAAGCGAGGCAGTAGTAAGAATATCCAGCTGGTTTCCACTACAGCTTGGCTTGAGAATGGCCAGTCACCACCATCTGAGTCAAATACAGAACTGCTACAGGTGGCTTACCCTTCTTTCCCTCAGGATCATCGAGGAGATTGAATCAAAGACAGAAATGGATTTAAATACCTTCTTGACACTTTGCCTTACAAGGTGATGGAATAACAAGCTGTTCTTACTGAATTTACGTTCTTTCCCTATCACTGCCTGATGTGGAATAGCCCATTTCACTGCCTTGTGTGAAATAAAGTACCTACTTACCTACGGAGTCGTGAATAGAGAGAAGCAGCAGCCACAGCACTGGAGTAGAAAGATGTTCTTTTGTTGCCATCCTGATTGCAGACGGATGAAACATTACTCTCTGTTAGGCACTGCTTAAACCAAGCTCTGCATGGGCTTCTGTGTCTCACAAATGACTACAAAGGAGGAAATATATAGATTCACGTGGTGGCACGAACTGCCTGAAGGAACCAATAGAAGTATTGTTCACCTTTTTAGACATTACCAACAGATTGATCTCAAATCTGAAAGAACCAAAACCTCCAATAAAATTCAAAAGTCTTCCCTGTGACCTTATATGAAGGATGATTACGCTTCTGATGTTATCCTCAGTATTGTCTTCTCTGTGTTGGTCTATGGGACCGACGGGGCTGGTACAAGCAGAGCAGTACCACCAGATGGCTATTTCTCACCTGAGAAAGCAATGTGAAAATGCAGGACATTGGTCAGTTTACGAATCACTTTACAAGAGGAAAAGGCAAAGAAAATCCCCAGATTTGTAGCTCATCCATCTCCTTGGGAGAAATTGTAATCACTGTGAAATAACAGGGCTGGTGTTTATCACTCATGATTGTTCTGTGAGTAGAATTGACACCAGCTCTGTCTTTGGGGCATATACTGGTCAAAGTTTCCTTATTTGGTCAAAACTTGAGAACCCAATGAGCAGAAGCTCTTGAAAGACCATCTTCCTTAGGATGCAATCTACAGGACTTCCTGCTTCCTCTGCTGAATTTCTTTTTGTTTCAGGTTATGTATGACCACTGCTGGTAGTTTTACCCACTCTCATTCTTGCTATAGTGATGAATTTAGGGAAACGCAAGCTAGTGTTAATCAAACTGTGTCTATTGGGCTCATTCTTGCCAATTGGAACAAGTCAGAGAGTGCTATCTGTTTACACCGGTCTTAACACACAAGCCCAGTCCTCTTTATGACACAGACACACATACTCTTTCTGTTTGGTGGCATCTCTCTGGTGTTTATCCAGAATCCCAAATTCCATGACATCCAAGCTGTTAGGCCCTTAGTACACCATCAAGCTCTACAACCTCTTCACCTACTCACTGGGCTTTGCCTGCTTGTTCAAGGTCTGTCTAACCTTGCAGCAGTGTAACCTTGGTTCAGACTGCTGTGGAAAGAGATGTGCAAGGAAAATCAGAGAGAAGTCTGTCTAGAGGCAGCCCATTCTTGGCTCAGGAGATACCCAGGAGTTCAGACACTTGCCTGTGGTCTCTGCTAGAGCTGTATGGGAGCCAAGCTTGTGTCTTAGATCTTTAGTTCTTGACCTTGGACCTACTACTTTATTATTGTCTTGTCTGGATTGCCTGGACTGCAGACTTAAACTGGCTAAACCTATTCTGTTCTTGTTCAGGTACTGTGGCATTGTACCCCTTGGTGAGGATCCTGCCTCATGCCTGTCTTGCTGTGAACTTCAGTTCCTGTCTGACTTTCCCTTGCAGAGCAGCCTGCTTCTGCTCCCTGATACAGACCTCTGAAAAACAGAAAGTCACTGCCACTCCTTTGGAAATTTGGTTAGATTGAGATAAAAACCACTACAGATATGTTAGTGAGAGACAGGGGGACCATTATAATGCCTGTGCCTGTACCAGGGTTTTGTGGTTTCACCCAGCACTCTTTTCCTTGTTGATTAGTGGCCATGAACACAATTCTCATTGACATTTTAAAACAACTCCAGGTAGTCTAAGAGTGATATCTAGTTCTCAGCATGCAGGCCCTTGATAAGCAGTGTCCTTCATGGGCACTGTGACTATAACCAGGTACATGCCAGTGTCCAGAGATGTTAGAACTCCAGATTCTCAGCTGGGGTGAAGGTGGTACTCCTCTTTTCTTCTCTTTCCCATTGAAGACAGGGATGTCATCAGGATTAATATTCACTTGGGTTGAGACTGACAGCATGAATTCTCTATGCCCAATGGGCCTGAGGGCTTACCTAAAAACCACAATCCCCATGATGACTTTAACAAGTCCTGAATATAGCTGTCACCAGGATGTTGTTCTAGTCAAATGACATGGGAAAGACATCTATTCAAGGACTTGTTGAAAGGCAACATGACACCACATCTGTCATTCAGCTGAATTTCTGAAGGACCTTAAGGGTATCTGCTCACTAGTCTTGGACACAGAATGTTCCTATATGAAAAAGTAATCCATCAGCTACCATTGCACAGCCCATCAGTACTGTTGGTGTCCTTTGTCTGGAGAGAGGGTCATTATGGGACACCAGCTGTATTCACATAGCAGAAGAAAAAACAGAACCAACTCCACTAAACACAAACAAGTTCTGCTCCTTCCTCAGATGGATAAGACCTTTATTCTCTGAGGAACCCACCTACTCCTCCTCAGTGAAATTCCCTCTCTTTTTCACTTCTCTCCCTGGCCACTTATAAGCCAGTCACAGGCTGAGGATTCTGTTTCTTCTCTCCTGGAAATAGGAATGCTGACAGTAGTCTTGCATTTGTCTTTAGAGTTCAGCTGTCATAAACTGAGTTTCTGCTTGGAAAAGATTCTCTGCCATCAGTTCCATCCCTTTGGAGGTCCACCCCCACCTTTTCAGAAATATTACCTGATGCTTTCCATGCTGTATTTCCACTGATGCCCTTAGAATTAAGATTCCCTCTCCTCCACAAGGAATCAGTCATGACACCAAAGATCTGTAATGGGCCAAAGAGGGGGAACTGGAAGAAGTCATCAAGTAGGTCTGAGGGACTAGAGTGACTTCAAGACTTAGGAGGAAATACTGAAGTATACTTGCTTTAGGTTCAGTTTTCCCAATACAAATATTAATTGCTGAATTCTTGGTGCTTGTTTTGGACTTCATATGAGTTTCTGGACAGTTTGTGTCACTTGCTCTTTCAGAATTGGCTTCCACATCAGAAAAGCCCGGGAAGATGGACAAAAACCAACCCTTATGGTCTGGAGACATCCAACAGAATGTGCTGGGACAAGACTCATTGTACTTGAAAATAAACTCTACAGCCCTGTAAGTAAAAGTCATATTGCATTTAGAGTTGAGGGACACTGCTTAGCTGGTTGACAGCTGTTTCTGTGTTGCTGAGTAGCTGCTTCAAGACATCCTGCTCCCTAAGCAGCACTTTCTTCCAGGGGCTCCTGTTGTCAGCTCTGTGGGTACCTTCTGTCTAAAGATTACTTAATTCTTTTATAAGAATAACCTGGTATAGATTCAGTTCTCCTTACTGGGATGAGCAAAAATTAAGAGGTAGGCATAGCCTGCTGTTTTCCAGCTTGCATGGAAGGAAGAAGAAAAGTGGATATGGGCCAGGGCTCCAATCTCATTGGAGTACAGAGTGAAGCTGTGTTGTTCCCAGAGTATGTCCATGTTCTGGAGATACTTACCTTCCTGCAACATGTACATACGTGGTGGAAACAGCACAATAAATAGTTCCATTAGGAAATCTCTGCTTTATATCTCGGGTATAGTGAGAGATTAGTCAGGTGGAAGGGAGGGTTCTGTCTTCTCTTCTGATGCTCCTCAGCCCTACTGCTTTGTGTTTGCTAAGAAACGTAGCACAGGGAGCTGACCTGGATAGGATGCTCTTGCATCATGGCTTTGAGGCAGGCTGCTCGGGTGTCACCCATGGGTTGTGCAGCAACAGTATTTGGAAGATTCACGTGGCAGGACCCCACAGATGAGAGGTGTGTAGGGACTGCTTTCACACAAACTCACCCAAGACTGCAAATACCATGGAGACACTGGGGCTTTCATCTCCTGGAGCAAACGACAAAGGATGTGGTTAGAGGCCCATTTAATTTTTGAAGCAATCAGCACAAACAGTGATAAGAAGTTGGTCAGGGACTGATTCCTGGGTCCAGTGCGAAGTGTCACCGACTGACTTGCACTCACACTGCATAGGATTCATTCCTTCTATATAGTATTTCCCTTGAAGTGAGCCAAAGCAAAGCTAGAGACTGAACCAGCACCTGAGCCATGGGGCAGCAGTTAAGTGCTTGAGTTTGCTTGCTTCTCCATGGCCATGAACATGGGGTATATAGAGTAGGAAGTTGGCAAGAAAAGTCCTTCTTTGTAGTCTGTAAGAAAACTTTCTTTCCAAAAGAGTTTTCAAGACCTGTCTAGTGGGAGGTGTCTAAGGAAGCAGTTGTAGTGGAGATGGCTAAGAAGATCCATTAGCAAGCTCTGTGATGGATCACCTGAATTGCACGGGAGCCTTTTCAGGATTCTGGGCACGTGTGTTGACACAGGGTAAGCAACAAAGAAGACAGTACAGCCCCTTTCAGAGGATGGGAAACATTTGCTAGAGACCATCTTCTGAGAAATAGAGGTGAAGCAGAGAAAGTGATAGAGGAATGGGAGAGAATGGGAATGTGTACCGTGCTGGGCTGTGGCACTACTGTCGAGCAGGTAGACACAGTAAATCTGTGTAGACAGGAGATCCAGGACATCAGCAGATCTGCAGCTCACAAAACAGCTTGGTGTCTCCACATCCATAGCTGCATACCAAGAAACCCCCCTGTACAAACTGTTTCAGACTCTCCCTTAGGACTTTTCAGGAGGGCTGGTGTACACCATCTGATGCTCCTGCTGCCAGAATCTTTGGTAATGAGGGAGCAACAGGAGTGCCACTATCAACCTCAGTTCTAGACACATCAGCATTAGACCCTGATGAGCCTTTGTCACAGCAGACCCAGTGGCAGCCTCAGCAGAAATTGAGAAGCAGAACTGTCTCGAAAGCATGGGTGAGCTGCTAGGCCTGCCACTTGCAGTTCCCTTACTCTTGCTGCAGTGGAGCACTTAGGTCTTGCCAGCCCTGCCATAGACAGGGGGACAGCCTGAGTGTGGCTCGAGGCACGGGTGGCTTATGGCAGCATGTGGTCATAAGGGAGCCCAGACAGGCATCATCTCCTGGGAAGTGCCTATAAGGTAAATGGGGACATGATGAAGAAAAGGCAATGTTGCCCTATTTTTTGCCTGCACCAGTTTGCAGCCTCCTCAGAACCAATCTGATGTCCACTGAAGGATACAGTAATTTTAATGTTGTGGTCTCCACTCAGTCCAGCCAGCCAGCATTCCAGTGACTGGCATCCTGCAGCTGCTTTTGCTGCCCCTTGGCTGCTTATCAGCCTCTCTAAAGGTAGGCAGGTGAAGGAGCTACTGCCCCCACACTGTTGATGCTGCTGCTCTGCAGTGTTCAGGAAGAGCTGCTGTACTCTCTGCTTACCAGACTGTGCCATCAGTAAGGGCTTCTGCTAAGCTTTTAAACTACTATGCTTCCAGGTGAAAACAGATTCATAAGCATTTGTCCTATGGTGCTATCAAATGAGTTTAAGGAGAATATGAACCCTTTTGTTCAGAGAACTGTACATATTTCTAAAGCCTCCAACATGTCCTAAGACCCTCAGTCTCACATGCCTATGAAAGTGGGTGAGGAAGATAAAGAGGCACACCACACACCCCCCATCTTGTGGTTCAAAGTTAATATAGGCTGCTTCAGAACTTGTTTGGGGGCTATATATGTGTCTTTGCCATTATCTCGAAACAAAACATAGATGGAGGTAAGAGATGGAGGTTAATATACTTAATGCTCAGGTGAAGATGGGGTTGTTGGAAGGAAAACAAGCAGTTAGGAAGGAAACCACTTTTTTCCTTACTCAGGCTGTGCTGGAGGGATTTTGAGTTTCAGAGAAATGAGATGTATCCTGTGGTTAAGTTAAACGTGATCTTTGAGAAGGATTAATCTCTGTATCTCAAACTGACAATAGTTTAAACAGGCATCTGAGATTAAGTCACCTGGAGTAGTATTGACCTTTGTGAATCTTTATGCATGTATTTTTCAAAAGCCCCCAGAACCTCATCATACATTTTGTTCCTCTCTTGTGGGCCAAAATGCTTTCTGCTTTTGGACAGTCAGAGATTTCCCAACAGAATTATGACTTGAGGAAAGTGTACTTTAAAGAAATATATGTATTTGACAAAAATTGTGTTTAGGGAGGGCTCAAGAGCAAGGCAATATGACTTCTAGTGTAAGAAAAGTTACGATGTCATTAAGTTTCAGAATAAACTGTATTTTCATCTTATGATCCACTGAATGTCTCTGTTCCCAAGAGTTAAACAAATTGAAAGTAAAGTTTTAGTGACTTCTTTAAGTTGTGGTCTAGGGGAGGTGTTTTTGGTGCACTTTCTCTGAGACATTTTAATTTATACATGGAAACTGGTGGTTTCTTTTTCTCGCTATTATTTCTTTCTGTACAGTTTTTCCTTAAGATAAAAAAAAAATATTGTAAACCTTTTAACATAATTCTCTGACCCCTTTTTTTTTTTACTCCATTTTTTATTATTTCAAGTAGCTATGAAATCACTATTTATTCAAGCTATGTGTGGTAAAAATAACTTGAGGTAACTGTCCAGGATTTCATGAGTATGCAATCAACTAATGGCAGAAAACTGATCCAATGGCTTCTGAAAAGTTGAATTAATGACCTTTGCTTCAGGGAACTCTGAAGTCACCTCTAGTTTGTAATTAAATGCCAGGATCCAAATTCTCAAGATCAAAATGATTCTTTCATGTTTGAATAGGAGGAGGAGCTGTGTGCATGTCCCTTTAAGATAAGGCTTCTAAATCTTTCATCTAACAATGTAAATATTTCACCCCTGAATTTGAAGGCACAGAAGAAAAGCAGTGGATTAGGTCTCTTTGGTAGGTGGTCTCCAGACCCTGAGGTTCTCCAGTACCTGGCTTGGAAACTTCTTATTCTACTCACCGGTGAGTCTAGCTTGAAGTTCACTGTCATGCCACAGAGAGGGAAGAGACAGAGCATACTCAAATGAAAGCAAATAGAATTTAATAAGAAAACAGAAGTCTGTAGTGATTGGGTGCAGGAATTGGC
>VWZY01004154.1:29530-112757 GCA_013399075.1 Chloroceryle aenea
TCGATGGGGCTCTGAGCAACCTGCCCTAGGCAGAGATGCCCCTACTTGTGTAGGGAGGTTGGACCAGATGTTCTCTAGAGGTCCCCTCCAGCCTAAAACATTCTATGATTCTGTGATTTCAAAAGCTACTCAACTTGCTCCAAGTCCAGAGGGAGAACTGTGCATGAAGCACATACTACAATGTCCTTATGTGTCCAGGAGCAGCAGGGGGAGCTGTTCCATAAGGGAAGGTGAGGAAGGAAGAAGTGGCATCACCACGAGACAGGCAAAGACATTAAGGGACCATCAGGCATGACCATTAGGCATGCAGTCCCACAGCATAGGTGTAGGGATAGCAGATAAACTCTGTGATGGTAACTAGGGCCAACCAGGGATGGCCAGACAAGTCACAGAGTCACTAAGGTTGGAAAAAAGACCTCCGAGGTCATCAAGTCCAACTGTCTACCTACGTTATCATAACGACTCAACCTTGTCCTGAAGTGCCATGTCTGTGCAGGGTTTTGAACAACCATAGTGATGAGGCATGTCCAAGGTCAACCCAGGAATTCAAGTCCCCAGGTTAGGATCNGCTATGTGTGGTAAAAATAACTTGAGGTAACTGTCCAGGATTTCATGAGTATGCAATCAACTAATGGCAGAAAACTGATCCAATGGCTTCTGAAAAGTTGAATTAATGACCTTTGCTTCAGGGAACTCTGAAGTCACCTCTAGTTTGTAATTAAATGCCAGGATCCAAATTCTCAAGATCAAAATGATTCTTTCATGTTTGAATAGGAGGAGGAGCTGTGTGCATGTCCCTTTAAGATAAGGCTTCTAAATCTTTCATCTAACAATGTAAATATTTCACCCCTGAATTTGAAGGCACAGAAGAAAAGCAGTGGATTAGGTCTCTTTGGTAGGTGGTCTCCAGACCCTGAGGTTCTCCAGTACCTGGCTTGGAAACTTCTTATTCTACTCACCGGTGAGTCTAGCTTGAAGTTCACTGTCATGCCACAGAGAGGGAAGAGACAGAGCATACTCAAATGAAAGCAAATAGAATTTAATAAGAAAACAGAAGTCTGTAGTGATTGGGTGCAGGAATTGGCCAGAAAAGTTTACAGCTTGAGTGCAATAGCATCTTTTATACTCCCCTTCCCCCATTTCTCCATTTTCCTTCATAACATGATCCTTCTCATTCCCTCTAACCATCCCATAATTCACCCTCTACATTCCCAAAACTCCATTGTTTAATCCCCCAATTCTTTTAGCCCAAGCTCCCCCTCTGAACTTCTGGACTCCTTTATGCAGTAGCCTGCCTTTGTATTGCATTGCATTGCTCACCACTGAGTGTTTTACAGCAGGGACAAGTACTCAGTTTGACACCTTCTGTGGTTTTAGGAGTAGCTGATTGAGAGGGATTAGGCTGGCTGAGGTCTGTTCTTCTGACTGCCATCTGTGTATTTGTATAGCTGTTCTCTAGATAGCCTTAACATATCTGGACTTCTTAATCTGCAGTACATGAACACCAAGTGTCATCATACCACGTTCTGGATGCCAGAACCATTGCTTTGTGTAGCCTTACCATCTTGTTGCTGATTGCTAGACAGCCACTTTGAAGTCCATAGTGCAGGTGGACCAGACTGTCAACCCACATGTCAAAAACAACATCACAGGGATCAGATGAGTGAGTTAGCTGAACCTGAACTCCCCATCTTCATGGCGATGGTTAACAAAGTGCATATCCTCGTATGCTGTTGATAGAGAGGCTACTGCAGTGCCTTGATTTGGAGCCTGGAGAAGAGAAGGCTNGTTATCATAACGACTCAACCTTGTCCTGAAGTGCCATGTCTGTGCAGGGTTTTGAACAACCATAGTGATGAGGCATGTCCAAGGTCAACCCAGGAATTCAAGTCCCCAGGTTAGGATCAGTATCCAGGCCAGAAAGGAGCAGGCATACCTGTGTGCATAGCTCATGTAGAGACTAAGGGTGAGAGGTGGGGACTGAGCTCCACTGAGGCTTCTCACAGCAGTTTGATTTCAGCTCAGCCAGCTGCACTGTGAAAGTTGGCTCTGAATCTAGGCCACCAAAAAGCCAGAAGCAGGGGAGAGGGAACACTCTCAAATGAGAGTCTTTACCTTGTTGCATAGAGAAAAATTCAAATTCTCACTACTAAAGTAACTGCAAATAACTATAAAGTCATTAATAACTGACTGAAGAGATATTATACTTCAACCTATCTATTTTTATAGATTCTGGCCAGTGAAGCAATAGAAGGAAACAGTAAAGCAACATAGAAAATAACACAAGACATTGATGTAGGGCAAGATAATGCCCAGGGAAACAGGAAAATAAGGTGGGTGTTTGGGTCAGACTAGATGACCTTTAGAGGTCCTTTCCAGCCCAAACCATTCTATGATTCTGTGATTTTGTAGTTTCAGTGTCTTCTTCTGCCATTCTTACTTTCATTTCTTTCCCCTTCTCCTGGCTTTCCTGCCTAATCTCCTCCACCCTCCTATCTTCATTCTCAGACTTTGTTTCTCTAGCATACAGCCTTTGGAGATTCCCCTTCTTCCAGCTTCCTCTGAATTTGAAGTCTTTTGACTGATGTTAGAGGTTAGAAGGATTGGTGACTTTTCTGTCATTTTTCCTGAGTAAAGACATTAACCAAGTGGCCAAGAGAAGCTGGAAGAACTGGTTGTCCTGGGAAGTTGTGGATGCCCCATCACTGAAAGTGCTCAAGGTCAGACTGGATGGGCCTTTAAGCAGCCTGATTTAGTGGCAGGAGGGTTGGACTCTCTTATCTATTAAAGGTCTCATCCAACCCTTAATGATTTTGTAATTCTGTGCTTCTGTGTACCTGATGGACTGAAGGTAGAGGAGGGAGCAAGTATTTGGTGGACAGTTGGTGAAATGTTCCCATCTACCTATGTGACTAAGAGTCTCTGAGAGCATTTTTGTTCCAGGAAGGCTTGCTTTCTGTCACCCAAGGGGCAGTTAGAACACTTTGCTAGATCCCTGGCTGGCAGCTCCAATTCTTGGCTGCTTAAAATGATTTTTTTCCTGCCATCAGTCCTCCTATCCACAATGGAAAACATCTCAGGTTATCCTGCCCCCAGTTTTCTGAACTTGTCTAGTGAAGCAATAAGCCCTCACAGTGCTACAGTGTTTTGATGTGTGGGTTTTTTTTTAATTGTGCTTTTGTTGTCTACAGAACCAATAACTAACCTTTGGCAGACAGTCCTTCATATGAATGAGAATTTCTTCTGTGTTGCTTTAATCTACAAATCACACTGGGCACTGGTAGTGCCATCAGTGACCATTTGAGGTAGAAAAGCTTGAGTTAGACAAGTTTATTTTTAAAACAGTCTCTTTCTAAGTGATAACCTTTCCACATGAGTTTTCAAGATGGCCAGTGACATTGTTTCTGCATCATGTTTTTCTAATGCTCTTTTTTTTTTCATTTAATTTCATAAAGCTGGCTTTTGTGTGTGTGTGTGTGTAGTCTATGATACATACATATTTTTGGCAGGTTGAAGCTGGAATATCAATGTATGAATCTTCACCTTACCTAACTGTTGCAGGGGAATTTACTACTCACACAATGTCAAAGATTAAAGTCCCAGTTCAATTTCACTTCAGGACAGATATTGAGAAAATAATTTTCTGAAATCTGCCTAGACTTTTACCCCTCTTGAAGGTACAAGAAATGGTTTCAACAACATCTGTCAAACACACATCAATGCATTTAGTAATTCCACATTTCTTTGAATTGTATATTTAAATCTAAGAGTCATCTAAAAGATAATTGCTGCTAAACATTTTTATGTGTGACAGTTGGAAGGCACATCCAACACTGTATTGTTTTCAATGTGCTCATCAGTGGTAACATTTGGAAAAGTAATGCACTATATAGAGAAGAGTCTGTCACAGAAAAAAGCCAGAGGTCCTCTCACTATTTGTGGGCTCAGGAGAGCAGAGCTGTCATCTGTGCCTTAAAGATAAGAAGGGAATCGGGCGATAAGGATTTCTTGTGGTGTCTCCCACACACACACTCCCCAGCCCCTCTTCCTGCTTCTGTAGTTAGAAAAAGTTTACAGGGAAACTTTTTGTCTTCACTTTCAGTTGTTGATAAAGGTGTCTTCAAAGAAAATTATATGCTAGCTGGAGAAAAAATGATTGCATATATAGAGCACCATATTCTTGTTCATGTGGATACTTCAGGTATTCAGCTCTACAGGCTGTACATTCAATAAAGACATTGGACTGCCCTCTACCATCCTACAGTTCCCTCCACGGTAGACCTTTTTCAGTGCTTAAATGCATATACAAACATTACACTGTCCTGAGGCACCTAACTTGGAGATTTTCATATCCAACTGGTGGTGTGGAGGATGTAAGATGTGCTTTCCTCACTTATTACTCTTCTCTTCTCCTCTCTCCTCTCTCCTCTCTCCTCTCCTCTTTTGCCTCTCTTTTCTCATTTCTCTTGTCTTCTTTTGCCTTCTCTTTTCTCAGCTCCCCTTAATCCTACTCCTCCTCCTCCATCTTGTCCATCCCTGGAGGATCTCGCTTACCATTCTGGTCCTGAAGGCTGCTTTCCTTTTTATTTTGACCACGGAACATTCACTAGGCTGAGTATAACTTTGTATACTTTATATTGCCATGGGTATTAGATTGGCTGTTTCATTAAATCTTTTCTGATTCTCCCCTCTATGCTGGTGGGGAGACATCAGTGATAGATCAGCCGGTTCCAGGCTAAATGCAGACACCTGATTAGCTTACAAGGCGTGGAAATAATTGTCCATATATACACATTCAGAGTATTTCTAGATAGTGTGTGTGAAACAATCCATATAGCGTGGAAATATCAGTGTAATATCTTCTCAAAGTATGTATTAAAATCACATTTAATCAAGAAGAAATAGAACACGAGACACTGGCTCAGGAAACCATGTTAATTCCAATCATAACCCATGGATTTATTGACCAAAAGTCTTTTTTTGGTCTTCTCAAGTTTCATTTTAAATTGCAATACTTCCACAAAGGTTTTATTACTTGTTTTAATTTAAGTTATATTGTGTTGCAAATTATCCTAGCCATTTTATAATCAAAAAGGCAATGAATTCCTTGCCCAGAGAAATTTTAAAGCTAGATAGTGTTCATTAGAGAAAATAGAAGTAACATTAACTTCATTACTTAAAGCTTGGAAACTGTTAGATGCTGTTTTATGAAGATGGAAGGGTTCAGACACATAGATAAGATAGTTAAATAAACTGCAGTTTGTCGTGAACGAATCCATCCAGTCAGTTTACAAAGATATCTCCACTACAAGGTTACTTATGGGTAACCCTGGTGAGGTTGCTACACACATTTGCATACCATTTATTTGTCTATACTATCAGTGCAACTACCAAAAGGTGTTGGAGAGAGAACTGTAGCTGTATTGAGAAAAGATGGAAAGTAGGGAAGGGTGGAAAAGGCTCAAAGGTAAATGTGGCAGAAACACATGGAAGATTTAAAGCTGTGTTAAAACAAAAGATTGCAAGGGCTGAATTTTGTTACATATTCCCATTTCTCACACAGATCTCACACAAAGATTTGGGATTTGACTAGCTGTAAATTAATTTAACCACAATTAACAAAGCACCTCTGTATCTGTTGGACAGTGTAGATCACAGTAAAGATCCTCCCAGTGATGCAAGAGTGATGAATACCAAAACAGTGTCTTCTTACTTCCACTAAGTTGAATCTCAATCATTTATGCAAATTGGATTCTGATATTAAGCTGAAGGGAAGAGAGATATTGCATGGAAATAAAGGTCAGTAAGGAATTCTTTTTTCAAGTATTTAGAGCTGTTTGGTAAATGTAGACATATATAGCTACCAGTGAGCTGAGAGGTGGAAAAGACTGGGAGTAAGTAACTGCTTTTAGCTATATAAGAAGTCTCTTGTCACCATATAATCAAGGATGTGAATAAATTACACAAGCACTACAGAAATATGAGGGAAGAAAAACAAAACCAAAAGCCAACAAACCAGATTGATGAAGGTGGGAAGAAGATTTGAACTTCAGGAGAGAGACTAAATATTTGGGAAGCTCTGAAAAATTGAACAGGTACATAATTATCTTCAGACTAGTGAATGAAGACATCATGTTCCCCTGAGAGACTAGCAGAGTGGGGAGGTAAACAGTTCTGTCTGGTATTTTGCTTGTTTTCCATCTCTCTCAGCTCTCAGCTGAGAAAGGCAACTACTTGAGAAGGTCTCAGCTCCCAGTTTTTAATAACTCAGGGAAGTGATCCTGGTTCTCAGTCTTCTAATCAGAGAGACCTCCCTCCAAAGTCTTCCCAATATGCATCCTTAAGGAAGAAAAGACACAGGCTGGCTATCACCTGAAAAGCAATGAACACCCATAAACAGAATCAGGAATTAAATGTTTCTTTTATGCCCCTTAATGCAAAAGAAAAAAAATCAGAAGTGTGGATTTGTGTTTGCTCTTTGAATGGACTTTCAGGTGCAGGTGAGAGGGAGAAAAAAAGCAAGCCAGCACGTTGGCCTTTCCTCTGTGGGAGGAGGAGCACTTGGATCCATAATCCCCACTATCTTGCAAGAGACAGAGGCCTCCAGGCCCCAGAGCAACAGGTTGAAACAGGCCAGTAGCAGTGAGAATATCAGGCCAAAACAGGCTTGTTGGGTGGGCAGGATAGTAAGGCTGTTGGAGAGAAAAGTAGCAGCAAATAGTTGAGAAGAGGCTTGGGGAGATAAAGAATCACATGCATCTGTTCAAAAATATTTCAGTGCAGCTCCAAGAGACAGGAAGACACGTGGGGAGCAAAAGGGAACAAAAATACAGTTACATGAGAAATAGAGGTGAGGGGAGAGTTTCTGAAATGTATCCATTTCCTTCCCTCCCATTTTCCTTAAGTGCACTTTTTCTCAGAGTTTTTTTCTCTCATTTCTCCTGCCCACAGCAGTCAGCCAAGGTGGGAAGAAGTCGTGTGTCTGGGCACAGAAGACTGCTAGTAAACAAGTAAACAGAGTGCCAGCTGTGGTAACCAACCACAGGACCGAAGCCTGCTCCGTGACAAGGATGAGGACTCTTCCAGAGGTATGAAAATGGGTCTGCCTTGCAGTCTGCTCTGGTACCTTTGTTGCATCCCTCTCTTTTTCTTCCTCTGTCATTGCTACACTGCTTATTGCCCTAAAGAACTGGAGCAGTTGAGTTTTTGGCAGTTTGCCTCCAGAATGGGCTTGTCCAGGTCTAAAAATGAATGATGTGGGATGTGGTCAGAGGATCTATGATTACTACTGCTGCTAATCATCTGATTATTTGCATCTTTTATTGTATCCCCATTTTGTCAGCAAATTATTTTGAGAAAGTACTTACGCAGTTCCTCCTACCCCTCAAATAATGGGGGGTAAACATAGTGTAGTTTTCTGAATGTGAGAATGACACTCTAAGCTTAATTGCTTGCCGTGCAGTGCAGTGGCCTTTTCCTCATTTGATGTCTTATAACTAACTAGCAAAATGTTAATTGCATATTTACAATCAAATCACACTGAACTGTTAGGTCAGCATTCCTATAATGTGCAACACATTCAAGGACAATACAGATAAGTAAAGTTTTCTATGTAAATAAAATAGAAAAAAGATTTGTTATGTTGAGAGCTGTTCAGTTGTAAAAGAACTGTGGCTGTAATGCATATGATCACTTTATTTTTTTTTTCTGCATTTTTCTGGCAGAAGAAGTGGCAAAATTGTTTGATTTGTATATTATTCTCATATTTCTATGTGATAAAGATGAGACAGCAAGCATAATTTTAAATAGCTGCTGCCCATGGTTATGCTTTAAACTTTTAGTAGTCCAGAATATAATGCAGCAAACTTTGTTTAGTTTCTCATGTTAGCAGGTGCTATATTTTGAAAACAAAGAAAGATATTGTTTCTCAAGTAGCTTTCAACATACTCAGTTTATGCACTAAAGTGATTTGCTGACAGAAGATAAATTGAAGAAAATGTTGACATTTTTGTGGGCATTGTCTATAAATTGTCTGTATATTGTATTGGACTGAAAGCATGACATCCACATGACCAATGGGATCAACACAACTGGGATAACAGCCAGAGTCAGTAATTCATGAAAAATCTACTGGCTGAAAAATTATACCCCTAAATTGTCCAGGAAATAGTTAAGACAAATAACTCCGATTCTTCCTGTCTTTGTTCCCTTTAATTTACTTTATTTTCATAAAAGTTAGGTGATGCTTCTGCTGCAATAGCACTAAACCCTGGGAAAATGCAGGGTGAGGAAGAATTAGGCAGAGGAGGTTCAGCCTTCCTGCAGAAGTCAGGGTTGGCTCAGAAACAGAAAGGAGATGATGAAGGAAAATCAAATTCTTTGTCTGATTTGGTTGCACCAAGCTTCTTGCTTTAGTAATAACACTACCTGTTGAATTCTTCTAGCCTAAGTGATGCTCAGAATGACTCATTTTGTAATTGAGCACAAGTAGTTGTCAGCTTGTAGTGATTTTACAGGCATTTGGTCTCATTTAGGTACAGTGAAGCCATTCATAGTTGAGCACTTGCACATTATTAAAAGAAGTATGAAAGAACTGAAAACGTACTGGAAATTGCATTAATCTTCAACTTCAATACTAATGAGTGAAACCCACATGGTAAAACACTGTCAGAGATTATAATCTCTTTATCCTTTTCCACAGGCTTGTCAAACTATTCACTTGTCTCTTTATATGCAGCATGCTCCATGAGGCAACCAATCCTCAAAACATGCTGCAATAAAGTGCTTCTGATCCTGAAAGTTACAGAATCATAGAATGCTTTGGCTTGGAGGGATCTTTAAAGATCATCTTGTCCAGCTTGTCTAGATGAGATTGCTCAGAGCCCTGTCCAATCTGACCTTGACTCTGGGCAACCTGTTGTAGTGTTTCATCAGCTTGATAGTATCTTATATCTAGTCTAAATCTTTTAGTTAAAAACCCCTTGTGCTGTCACAACAGGCCCTGCTAAAGAGATTGTCCCCACCTTTCTTTTAAGCCCCCTTTAAGTACTGAAAGTCTGCAATAAGGTCTCCCCAAAGCCTTCTCTTCTCCAAGCCCATTTCTTGGAGAAATGTGTTCACACAGGCCCATTTCTCAAGCTTGTCTATGTCCTTCTGGGTGGCATCCTCTCCCTCAGGTGTGTCAACCACATCACTCAGCCTGGTGTCATCTGCAAAGCTGCTGAGGGTACACTGGATCCCACTGTCTATGTCTTTGATGAGGATATTAAACAGCACTGGTCCCAGTATGGACCCCTGAGGGACACCACTTATCACCGACCTGAATCTGGATGTTGAGCTGTTGATCATTACCCTCTGGATGCTATCATCCAGCCAATTCCTTATCCACCATCAAATCCATACGTATCCAATTTAGAGAATGTTCTTCCAATTTCTGTAATGTTCCTGTATCCTGTGCCCTGGAAGATTTATATCCCACCTCCAGTTCCATCTACTAAACCCACACTTCTATCCCCCAGGGGCACTGAATTAGGAAGGAATCTACTTCATTGCCTCTGAACCACTAAGTCTATTTGTGACGCAGAAGTGAAGTTCATACTAGATAAATGTTCTGATGGAGATATATTGTCCAAGATGTTATCTTTACAAGAATACTGGAAGAGCAGGTATTTGTCTGTCTAGATCTCTTTAAATTGCCATGAAAAAGATAAAAGAATAACTATGACTGCCCTCATCTTTTTTTCTCTGTTTATGTAGATCCACAAGTTCTCTCAAATCCAGCCTTAGTAACACAGGCAAGATTAGAAAGACATTCTTAAGGAAGGTGAAGTGTTTGAAGAACAATTTTTGTCCTTGCGGTTCACCTAACAGACCCTTATCTGGTTTCTAAGTAGATGTGCACGACCCATTTCTATTGCCCTGGCTCATCCTTTGGGATATGCTGTTCTCAGCCAGCTGCTTGTCTAGTTATTTCTCATTGAAGTCTTGAGGGAGAAGGTCTAGTTCTCTTAATTTTTTTTTTTTAATCTATGATTTGATGCATTTTCCATTTCAAAAGGAACCTAATGTACAGGCCTGATGTAGACCTACTAGTGTTAGCCAGGAGTTCAGCAGAAATTGCAGAGACAGTCTTAAAATACCAGTTTCTTGTTAGTATCTCCACAGCCATGCCATTTAGTATTCCAAAGAGAGAAACAGATGTCTTCTGATAACATGAGACCAAAGAATAGCAAAATGGTAAATATTTCATAGTAGGAATAGGCCAGATTTTCAATGTGAAAAACAAGAGGAACAGGTTGCCCAGAGAGGTGGTGGAAGCCCCATCCTTGGAGGTTTCCAAGACCAGGCTGAATGGGGCTCTGAGCAACCTGCTCTAGTGGGAGGTGTCCCTGCCACTGGCAGGGGGGTTGGAACTGGATGATCTTTAAAGGTGCCTTCCAACCCTGACAACTCTATGATTCTGTGATTCTATTGTAACAGTCGGGAGCATTGTGAATGCAAATCATTCACTCTTTTCTAAATGGTGAGAGAACAAGGCTTGCATGTTGAAGAACATTCTCCTTCCTTCTCAGCCAAGCAAACTTTCTTTCACACACTTCCCTGCCACACAGATGACACTTATTCTCTACTTGAGGAGTAAAAGCTGAAGTGTTTTGCTAAAGGGGCGTATGAAAGGAATTTGGATTTCCTCCTTTGTATTTCCTATGCCAGTACAATCATGTTCTGTATCTAGCACCTTTTAATGCCAGGTTTCACTTGTATGTACTTGCTCTCCATTTAGTTATTCTGTATCCTGCCTAAAGAATTCAGGAGAATAGGATTTTAAAAGGAGAAAAGCATTTAGGTATTTAACCCTTGTTAGCAGCTTCCACGAGTCAAGTTAGCTGACATATGCTTTTGAGAGGCTTCTGCTGGTGATTGAATAGAATGGTTGTTTGAAATATATAAACTGATAAGGCCTGGGTTTTTTCTACCTCTTTCTGTGTTTTCTGTTAAGTTTTTTTGTACAGGAGTTGTACATAGTATATTAGGCTAGATGATTAACAGTAAACTCACTCATTTCCTTAGCTGTTCCTCAGGTGAAGGGGTATATGCTGCGAGGTACTTAATAACTGCAGCATTTTGCTTCATTTCTTCTTGGTTTGTGGTTTGTTTGTTTGCTTTATTTTGGTTTGTGTCTTTGTCATTTGTTTTTTTGTTTTTTTAAGAGCTATGTTTTCTAGTTTTGTGGCAAAGAAGACAAATACTGAGCATGGTGACAAATGCAGTTTAGCTGCTGCATGTAAAGGAGCAGCAGGGGCAGACAGTCTAGAAAGTGTTTCAGGAGAAGGGACAAAGTAATGACTTTACCACAAGGAATGCACCTCCACATAACAATGAGGAGGGCTAAGGCAGGTCTGGTGACAGTGGCCAGAGTCAACCAAGAGTGTAGATTGCCAGGCAAATCCATTGTGAGGAGGCAGATCCAAGGTCAAATCTGCAGAATCAGGTCAGGATCCAGATCAATGGGGCACATGGTCAGCCATAGGCCTGGCTGCTACTGCAGCACAGCTCAGATGGAGATCACTCATGAGAGCTGCACAAAGCAGCTCCCCAGTGAAGAAGTTGGCACTTCCATTGAGGCTGCTTCAAGCTTTTTCTGTCAGTGCTCCCAAGGCCTGTCTAGGTTTCCCAAACATCTTGCTTTCATCAGAAAGCCAGGCCTGAGCATAGAGAGCTCAAGTCCAGGTTGTGGGGACAGTACAGGCCAGGCCCTGACGCTGACGTGAAAGACTCTCAAAGTTGTACTTCACTCAGCTTTCACAGCTACAGGATTTACTCCTTGCTTGCTATGCTCTTTCTTCTCTGCCCCTCTTCCTCACAGACAGTCCATTATCTTTTGTTTCTTTCCCTTCTGCCTCCTTTTTCTCACTGTATATTCTTGTCCAGCTATTCCACTTTTCCATTTTTCAACTCTTTCCCTTTATTTCTATGACCAGAATCCATTCCCGTGTCTGTTCTTTCATAACCTGCTGTTCTACAGTACATCAAAGTAGGTAGAAGTAATGGACACACAGAGTAAATGTCCCTGTATCTAACTTTACCCAGGTAGAAGTTAAGGGCATATCCTAACATAGTCACCTATCTGCCTTTGCAGTCGATGGAGGAAAAGATGGGTAACTGGAGGGTGCTTCAGGTCATCCCAACCAGATGTCTAAAATAGAAGCTGTGCTCATAAGGTGCCTAGCCTTCTCCACTAACTCAAAAGACACACCTAGATTATGAATACAACTAAATTTGTGTTAAAACTACTCTGCATATAAAATCTTCCCTGTGATGTACAGGTTACTGTGCTTTTTAGAATAAGGCACATCTTTTCTCCTACCTGAACTGGACGAGAGGGCTTAGGATGCAGGAGGTACTTCTTCAGGAAAGAGCTGATCTTATTGCTCAGATTATCAGACAGTAACAGAACAGAGAACCGCCAGTCCTAGCCATCCTATTTATGGACTCAAAAAGGTTTTGATATCTTCAGGCGGTATATACAACGTGATTCCATAAACCAGAAGGAGCCATGGAGGGACAGGCAAGTTGGCTTTTTGCTACATAATTCATAACACTGTGCAATAGCTGTAGCTGGCAAAGACAGAGAAATGAAGGAGGTGAGAAAGCCCCTGTGAGTACAGTCACCTAGGTAACTTGGATGGCTGTTGGTATTCTGACACTAGTCCCATGAGTGATCTTCTAGTAGATTAGATGGAAAGCAGAGTATTAATATGAATTTTTTCTTCACTCATTTTTATTGTTTGTCTCCTTTTTGTCTCTTCAGACCTGTGACCAGGAGCAGAGAACAGGTGCAGAGAACGAACCATGCCTTCAGGGGAAAAGCCTACTTCAGTGTACACTTCTTCTCAGTACTCTCCTTGGCTTTACAGTGCTTATCACGTACATCATGATGCCTTGCGTTCTAGGTATAATATGGGAAGATCTTTTCCCTAATTCCTCATCCAACCCATTTATAAAACCCCTTTTGCTCCTTTCTACCTAGTCCTAGTTTTCTAGCACAGACCAGCACAGTCATAGCGTGGAAAGAAAAGTCATAGACTCTTGCTGATGGGGAAGCTGTCAGCATAGGCTAGAAATATTAATTTGCCTTTCCAGTTTGCAAAATGGTCCGTGTAAATGTTTATGATACAGAACTCTCAGTACTGAAGGTGTGTTTATATTGGTGGATACTAACATTCCTTCCTCTCCACCTAGCATTTTCCTTTAGCCCTTGCTATGTGTTGAAGACTGTTCAGTACAAAGACCAAGGAAAAACTCTTCATTTAGACATTGCCTGTTTTCACTCTGCCTACCTCCTCCCTTGTCAACTGTTGAAACCATAGTGTAGAAAGTCTTACTTTGATTTACAAGTGGCTTATTTCAGTAAAGAATTGATCTGATCTGATCTTGATATGAGACGCCATGAGAACCAAAATGAGAACTTCTATGCCGTGATTCACAGTAGTTTAGATAAAGGGAGTTTTAGATCAAAGCAAGATGTACTAGAAAGTCTTTCTCTTGTTGTAACAAATGTCATAGCTGCGAAATGTTTCCCGTGCTTGAACATCCCCCTCCATATATTGAGAAGGCAGAATAACCCAACATGTAACTGCCTAGATGGTATGAGCAGAGGACACCATCTCTGGGCTGATTAAGAATGGCCCTTATCAAGTGCAAAGGCAATCTTCCCGTGAAGTGAAAGACAGAACACACTGTTCCATATTCAGAAAAACTTACAAGTAATTCAATACTTTGCATTCAAAGGAGTTTGTACCAAAAATAAATCCTTTGGAGGAAATGTCCTGCAGATAACTCCTCAATTTTCTTTTGTTTGGAGTTGTTCTCACTCTCTACCATCACTGCTCATTTTCCTTCTGTTTACTTCCTGCCCAGGATCCTGTCATGCTGAGCTGGGTCTTACGCTGTTGGCCAGACTCCTGGATTCTAGGAATGACACTGTAAACCCCTGTGAGGATTTCTACAAATATGCCTGTGGCAGCTGGGAAGACAAACACTCAAGCAGAACCACGGAAGAATCACTAAATGTATTTGATGTGTTGTTGGAAGAAAACCAGTTGATCCTTAAAAGGCTTTTAGGTAGGGACAGATGAGTGGTGTGTTGTCTTCAGCATCTACTTCAGTCAGAGCTGAGAATACTAATAAAAGAGAGCACAATCTTTCCTAACAGGGACTGAGTCCAGTCTCTTCGTTCTTCTATCATTACAGGTACAGATTTATTCTTGAGCATGTCATATTACAATAGCTACCTTTTAAACATTCTAGTTCTCCTTGCCAAGTGTAACAGATGAAAGTCACCCTATAAAATTCTGACAGCAACTCAAAACCATTTTCCTGTTGCCTTGTAAAAGTAGACCCTTTTTGCAGTGCTTATCTGAATGTGCACTGTGGCCATGTGTCCTAAGTCCATATGGGACTGAAGCTTAGCTACACCCCACCTTCCTGGTTTGCTCCTGTTGTCGTGCAAAGAAACTCACATATTTGGCCACAGGAAAAGTCATGGCACTAGAACATCTCTTATTTTGAATCACTGTGGGAAGTGTGGATGTATTCACTAAATTGTTCTGAAGCAAAGTGCAATGTAATATTTTCTTACAACCTTTCTCTGGGGTTTTTTTATTATTTGTTTTGTTTTGTTTTCCTCAGAGGCCCCACAGACTGGGATAAGAGGCTCAGCTAAGGAGAAAGCAATCCAGTTCTATCGCTCCTGCATGGATACCCAACGGATAGAGTCCCAAGGAAGTCAGCCATTGAAGGACATCCTAAATCAGGTGAATGTTTGTGCTGTTTCCTCTCCTTCCAGAAGATAATTCCTGCAGGGAAAAGGGAAGTGTGGAATTAGGGTCCTACAGGATGGAATTTTGCTAACTTCTGGCCCTGAAATAAGCTCTTGCAAAACAAGTGAAACTTTTGTATCTAAGATGTGATGGCCATCCACTACTCCAGGCTTCAGGAGAGTTTTTTGAAAGAGGAAAATGCTTCTTTCCATTCTGGGAGACTCCTCTCTGTACCTTGGAGGGTTGTACATCTTCCTGACAGCGAAGGTCATTTATACCCCGTCTCCAAGGAGGATGCAGAACCTTCCAGCAGCAACAACAGGGATTGCAGGCTCACCTGTGAGAGCAGGTGTCAGGGAGGTGGGAGCTGTAATCCGTGATCTCTGGTTGTCCTTCTGTATGGCTTTAGGGAAATGATACCTCTTTCCTCTCTCTTTCTGCCTTTTTCCTGTACACATCCTGTTGATAATTATTATCCCTTCTCCCTCTATCATTTTGCAGTTCATTTCTTTGCTTAAGGGAAAGTGAGAGGTCACTTTAAAGCAAACAGGGTATGTAAAAATCCTCTTGAGTTTCCCCATTGCTATTTGCTTTGTTGCTTCTTAGTTGTCATATGACTGAGCTCACAGAAGTAAAAAGAAAATAAATGTTGTAAATATGGATCAAGCAAGAGGTTTTTTCTCCCCTTGCTGTCTCTCTCCCTCTCTAGGTTGGTGGTTGGAATATCACAGGTGTGGGGAAAGCAAAAGATTTTAATGAAACTCTTCAGACTCTCATGGGCAGATACGGCACCTTTCCCTTTTTCAAAGTCCATGTGGGGCCCAGTCCTTCTGACCTCAAGACCAATATTATTCAGGTGAGTGGACTAAAGAGAGAAAAAAATTATCAGGAAGCCCTGGGAATAAAAGAGTCAGTTACACAGCCCATGAGACTCAGCTTTGCTCTAATTAAGCCAGTGTTCTTCTCTGGAGAAAGTTTTCCTAAATTTCAGTAAACTTCTGGATTTTATTACATAAAAACCACTTGTTTCTGGAAAATGAGCAGCTGAGGCAGAATATATTGCTTATTTTCTCTCATCTCTTCTGCCTGAACAATGTGGATTGTACTTTGTTGTGGGAGGGTCTGGTTCTTCTTATGTTCAGTGGTATGATTAGAACAATAACGGAGTCCAAGTGCTAAATTTAACTATCCCAGCCAAAACCAGCGTGCCATAGAGAAAAATTTAATGATGTAGCTTGCAGTTGAATATCAGTTACCACAGATTTTTAATGAGCTTGTAAACGAGTGGCAGAATGTGGCAGATCCACAAAAATTACTTAGCAAACATTTTCCAAAAGTAAAACCAAATTCTGTGATACAGAAGTTAACAAAACCTGTGAGCATATCCTCATATTTCCAGGGTTTCTGGAAACAGCAGGATGTTTTTCCTTTACTCCTTTTTTTCAGATTGACCATCCTGAGTTTGAGGTGCCACTTGAGAGTAAACTCAAAAAGAACAATTATCTTGAGGTAACATATCAGAGGCTGAAAAAAGGTAAAAATAGCTATTTGCTCTAGGGATCTCCTTGAATTGACTCCTGGTTCAGAGTGGTCTGTTTCCGTGGATTACGGTCAGTGAGCCCTGAAAGTGTGTCCAGAAAGAATTCTTTACAAAACTGTCTGCTTTTCCAAAAGGACAGTTTGTAAAATGTAACCCATTTTAACTACCAAGTGTAAAACTACTACTAGTGTTATTTTTTTAATATGGATTTGCTAAGTAATATGAAATTGGGCTTGCCTTTAGGTTTCACCTTGAATGAACATTCAAAAACCTCTCTTGTCCAAAGTAAGGCTTTATAACTTAGAATCTATGTACTGGGGTAAGGGTAGCTGTTTTAAAATGTTTAACTTAAGCTGAGGAAACAGGACCTTTGACTGGGGTATTAACTGCAACAGAGTTAATCACTGCAACAAAATTGATCATCAAAGCTCTGTAATTTTTCTGAACTTTATAAGAATTTAGTTGAGTTCAGCTTCTCAGTCTGGCTCTTTCAGAAAAGTCCTCAAAAGAATGTCTATCTACCCATCAGAAGCATTCCTTTGATAGCTCATGAACATAGAAGCAAAAAGTTGGCATTTTCTGTCCATTTTCTGTCTCCTTATATCACTGTATCTACCCTTTGCCTCTAGAGATGGCAGGACTACCTCTCTGAAATGATTCCAGTATTTAATATAATTGTTAGCTGGGACTAAAAGAGCATTTTTGGAACTTGGTGTTCTTCACTGAGAGAGTAGCTGTATTTGGCAAACTGTATTCCAAATGAAGAATTACATAAGGATGTAGCAGTGAAGATGACAGTTTTAGGGATGAGGCTGCAGTGGTTTTGAAAGATTGAAGCTTATCATGTCTGGATGGATGGATGGATGGGAGGATGGAGTGATTAATTTTCTCCAAGTGGTCATATGCTCTGTATTGCAGGTTCTCCGTGTGTATCTCTCATATTTGAAGACACTGGGGAGCCTACTTGGAGAGCCACAGGATGGTACCCCAGATTTCTTTTCCCTTACCTTGTCCTTCATCTCTAACCTCCAGCGAGCTGTCACCCCACTGCAGGAAAGACAGCAGAGGAGGATGCTGTTCTTTCACACTACCATTAGGGAGCTACAGGTATCTATGCCTTAGAACTTGAGCAGGACAATTACATGGGACATTCACATTCTGAAGATTCAGATCAAAAGAAATAAGAGACAGTCTGTTTACATCCCATTCCCTTGCAACTTACACTTGGAGTCTTGAGCTTTAAATAGCCTATTAACATGAGTCTTTTATTGACAACAGTTGGATTTTTTCAGCCCCACAACTCTCTTCCCTCTGCAGTGCTAATTCAATTTAAAAAAAGTCATTTCTCCTTTCTTACTATAATCAATACAAACAGTTTAACAGTATCTCTTAACAGTATTAGAAAGTCTATCCCAGTTTCCCTATGATGTTTTGTCAGTGTAGATTCACAGTTCATCATGTAAGCTTTGGTTTACTTCCAGGAAAAGGCACCTGCTGTTGACTGGCTGTCATGTCTCCAAGCTGTCTTCCATCCTATGCCAATGAACCTCTCTCAGCCAATTGCAGTGCATGACATGGATTACCTAAAAGGCATGTCCCAGCTCATCAGAAAATGGCAGAAGGAAAGGTAGGGGTCAATAGCTATGGTTGAGTTGTTCTTGCCTCAAGGAATGTTAACTTCAGATACCATAAATTAAAGAGGTCTGTGTTAGAGGCTGCTGAATTCAGTAGCCAAACAATTGTGAGGCTGCTGTGGCTGTAAATCTAGAGGTTTAGCCAGTACTAAGGCTTAGCATATATTCCCAGTAGGCATCACATGTATGCACACACATATAAAGATATACATGTGTCACACAGGTCAGTAGAGATGGAACACAGCACCTTTACTGGCACCCACCGACGCATAGGACACATATAAAGATGAACAGCTTGGGCAGCCTGACCCTGTTCCTTCTCTCCAGCTATCAGGATTGGTCTATAGTAGTAAAATATATACATGTATACACACAGGATGGATCACTCAATAGCTGCTCTTAGATGTTCAGTTTGTCCAGGAGCTGGATACAGATCCTCTGGTGTCCACAGCTACTGGCACTTGGGCATCTCAGCCCCTGAGTCTTGCAGCCCTACTTTGGTTGCTGGTATTCTGTTTTCTCCCTGTTACAAACACATATGTAGAAGCAGCTCTCTCCAGCCCAAACTGCTAGGCTCTGCAATAGCCAGTTCTCTAACCCCTGCTCTCTCCAGCAGCTAGCCTGAATCAAAGTACCCCCATCAGTCAACTCTCAGACTCACTCTTTCTCCGGTATCCAGTCCCATCCTCCGACAGAGAGGGTAGAATAATATTTAAGAACAACATTTAATAAGACAGATTCTGGAGACCACGTGCAAGGCTCAGTTAGACAGATGTCCTGGCAAACCACAAGTTTATACTCAACCATTCCCTCAACCTCTTCCTCAACCTCTTCCCACACCTTTTCTTTCCATTTTTCCATGCGTGATCCCCCCCCACAACCACCACAGTCCTTCCCTTTCCTTGCCTTTGGTCCTTCCCATAAAAATCCCATAATAACTCTCACAGAATCCCACAGACCCCTCAAAATATTCAAAAATAAGTTTCACTCAATCCTAAAAATGCTCTATCTCCTGCTTCCCACAAAGAATCCTGTGCCCCAGTAGGCAATTACCCCTTGAGAGTTCATGGTGTTGCAACCAGAGTGCTGCTTTGGTTGAGTGATGTCAAATCAACCTGCTCTGAGGAGGCCCAGGGTGTAGCCCATCCAGAGTACTTTGTTGTCATTGATCAGGTTACTAGGGTTCCTCTGTCTCAAATTATTCCCCTGACACTTGCCACACCTCTGTGTTTACAGTGACTAGCCTTCAATCTTCAGTCTATTTAAATGTCATTTTCCTACAGGGTCCTTCACATTTATATGATTGTTTGTCTGGTTGGGAATCTCTCCCCAGCCCTTGACAGTCGATTCCAAGATGCACGCCTGAAGCTGTCTGAGATTCTTTATGGAAAAATGGGATCTAGAATGGTGAGTTAGCCTTTAACCATCCTCAGACTCTCCAGCAACTGGAAACCCTGGACATGCCTTCTGGATGTTCTCTTGATACCTTGTCTGGGTGGAGTTTCTTAGATCTGGGGAGAAAGAAAACTCTTAGTAGGCCATTAAATGCTTCCTTTTACTCAAAGAAATGTAGGAGTAGGCATGACACACAAAACTTTAGAGAGCTAAATGCTCCCTGTTATGGAGCAGGAAACAATATATAGGTGGTCACCTTTCTTCTATCTCTTTGTCTCAGCTAGCATGTGAATCTTTGTCTTACTTGAAAGTGGAGTAAATCATAAAGAAATCGGTGTTTTCCTTGATTAAAGTTTTCTGAGGTAGCTTAAACAGAACTCAATTTCTTACCATTCACTGCTGTCATTTTTAGACAGCAGTGTATATGCTACTGACTGTATGTTTGCAGATCTCTTTACTGACTTCCTATCTCTTTGTCCTGATTCTCATGTGTCTTTATTTCTTTTTCTTCTTCTTATAGGTCCCTGCTGAGCGCTGGAGGAAATGCTTGACTGATACCAGCTCTTTCTTTGAGCCAGTTCTTGGGCAGATGATTGTGCAAGAAATTTTCCCTCAGCAGTCCAAGAAACTTGTAGGTATTCATCCTCTTAACCCCCAAGCAGAGCTCAGCTTAATCTCTTTCTTTTTTTGACAAGGCAGCTTAAGACCCCATCAAGGCAGCAAAGTCATATGTAGGTTTTAAATCTTTTTGCCTCCATTTTTAGGAAAGAAAGATGACAGAACAAGACATTACTGTCACTGCTAGAATAATGCTAAAATACCAGGTCTTATCTTTATTTCAACTGTTATCAAAGTCACGTGTGCAGCACCAATACCTATGACAGCCCTCCAGATGCATGCAGTCTCAGTGTGCTTCCTGGAATTAACAGTATTCATCACCACTCTGACCTATTTAAATAAGATTTTCATTTGCAAAGCCATTAAGCCACTTGTACAGAAACAAATAAGTGCTGAAACATTCCAAGTGGATCCACAGTAAAAAGAACACCTGCCTGCAGTGTGGAAAAGATTTATTTTTTTTCCCTTTGATGATCAGAGTTCCTTTTTTCTTTTGAGGGAAGTCAGTGTAGGCATCAGGTTTTATAAACAGTTTTCAGTGTACCAAGTAACAAGGAAAGTTAATGGGAAAGCTACAACTGTATAGTGAAGCACAAAGCTGAATGAACAAAACCTACTTTGTGAAGGAGAAAATGAGAATGCCATGATTTTTGAAATTGAGACAGCAGCATGAGATACTTGTAGATACTGAATTTTCATTTCACTCAAGAAGTGGGGCTATCATTTGGTTCCTTCCCAACAAGGATTGAAGGAAAAAGAATTTCCTTCTCAGTTACTATGAGAAGCAAGATGAAAATGTGTGTGGGAGAGAATGGTGAGCCCTGTGAGGAACCACTGGATGCCAAATAACTTAGGTTTATGTTATTGTAGCAGTGGGAGTCTCCTCTTTCAACACAAGAAGTTTTCCCCAGTTACTCTCCAGAGCTGAACTGCTGGAAGGAGGGAAGATGGTAGCTAAGTCTAAGCAATGTTTTTTCTGCAGTTCTGACCATGCCTTCTTTTCTCCATTTTAGGCTGAGCAGATATTCTCTGAGATACAAGATGCCCTCTGTGACCAACTGGATCAGTCGGAGTGGATGGATGAACACACTCGCCAGGAGGCTAAAGACTTGGTGCGTGCAGAAGGCAGAAGTTACTGAGGCCTTCCTTAACCTGAAGCCTGGAGAAGGAATGAAAGGGGCCTGCACCTTCACATATTCCTACCTGCTCCTACAGGCACACAATCTTAAATAGAGGTCTTATACACACTGAAAATTGTAGGTGGTTTTATAAGTCCCATAACATGTGTGATCACACATTGATGTGTAGGCTTAGAGAGGCTCAGTGTTTGTCCACGGATACTCTGAATTCATTGTATTGAGATACAGTTGAGTTTTATGCATCCAGAGAGGTTAAAAATACAAAACTGAAAGGAGAGAACAATGCCAGAAAGAAAAAGAAGAGTATAAACCAATACACCTCAGGTCATTGAGCAAAGAAAGCAGAGTAGCAAGAGAAGACGTTGCAACAGTGCAGCTGTAATTTTCAAGGGCTGATTCCCAGGTTATATTTAGGTTGTTTAGAAAAGAGAGTTTTAAAAATACTTCTAGAATGTAAAGCCTCTTATTGGTCATGTTTCTTTTTGTTCCTTTGTTTCTCATCTTAGGTTTCCCAAATACAAGTAGAGATTGGCTATCCAGCTCGCATACTCCAGACCGACCAAGTGAACCTGGAATACCAGAATGTGAGCTATATAATGTAAACATGCCTGCCTCCTTACTGGCAGTTTACCTCTATCAGCTGCTGTCGTGCCTGCTGCTAAAAGTTGCTATGACTTCTGGAGCAATACACATTGCATACTTTTCATTTTCTGAGAATGGATGGGCCCAGAGAACCTTTATCTGTTGCTTCTCTGTTGTTACCTGTGCTGTCTCTTATTTAGAGTGGCTAGCCTGACAGAGGATGGTGTGACCTGCTTGTTTGGCCAGCAGATAACATTCCTGTCATCTTGAAGGTCTTTAGAACTAGGAGAGGAAAAAAACCCAGAAATATCCCATTGGTTTGTCTTTTGATGAACCCTTTTCAGACCTGTGGGACTGTTCTCTTGCTCATACTGTTCATTCCTTGCCTACACCCTATGACAGTAACCTGTCTCTTCCCCCAGTTGGAGATAAATGAAGACAGCTTTTTCCTCAATGTGGTGGCTTGCCTGAAAGTACTGAGGGAAAATTCCTACTTGCAACTCCTTCAGCATCACTCACAGGATAAGTAAGTGTCAGATACTGATCTGAAAAATATGTCACACACTTGTGGGTTGACTGAGGTGGGAAGGGACCTGTGTAGATCACCTAGTCCAACCTTTCTGCTCAAAGCAGGGTCACCTAGAGCAGGTCACTTGGGACTGTGTCCAGTTGTATGTCCATCTCTTTTACTGGGGAAAAAGGGGGAGGGCAGGCAAGGGGAGGAGGGGGCAGACAAGGGCAGGGAGGCAGAAATGGACATAATATTTCACCACTCCCTGCTGTGTCCCTTAGCAAGGCATCATCTCCACTTTATCTGCCAGTGACACTTTCCCTAATGCAAGGCAAGATGCTGTTGTCCTTCTTTGCTGCAAGGCTGCATTGCTGCATCCTGCTTAATAAAGCTTTGGATCTGTCACCCTGAGCTCATGCTTCCAAGAAACCCCCCCAATGTGGAGGGTGCCTCAGACCCCTGAAAAAAGAAACTTCTTTGCCCATCAGCCCTTGAGTAAGAGGGATACCCGGTTGTCCTGAGCTTAGCANCTGCTTTAGGAATTCTGAAAGCATGTGATCATTGACTCTGTGGAGAACTATCATGATCTAGGTGAAACTAAGCTAAGACAAATATATCACTCCAGAGGAAAGGGGCAGAAGTCTCATGTAGGTTAACTGTAAAGAAGACATTTCACCATTGCCTCTCCTTTTCTAGATTTCAAGAATTCCTGAAATCTAACTCATAGAAATCTAACTCAGAGCAAACAGAAACCTCACCGAACAACTTCTTGTCAGAAGTCTTCTTCATATGAACCAAACATGGTTCTTCTCTNCAGGATAAGTAAGTGTCAGATACTGATCTGAAAAATATGTCACACACTTGTGGGTTGACTGAGGTGGGAAGGGACCTGTGTAGATCACCTAGTCCAACCTTTCTGCTCAAAGCAGGGTCACCTAGAGCAGGTCACTTGGGACTGTGTCCAGTTGTATGTCCATCTCTTTTACTGGGGAGAAAGGGGGAGGGCAGGCAAGGGGAGGAGGGGGCAGACAAGGGCAGGGAGGCAGAAATGGACATAATATTTCACCACTCACTGCTGTGTCCCTTAGCAAGGCATCATCTCCACTTTATCTGCCAGTGACACTTTCCCTAATGCAAGGCAAGATGCTGTTGTCCTTCTTTGCTGCAAGGCTGCATTGCTGCATCCTGCTTAATAAAGCTTTGGATCTGTCACCCTGAGCTCATGCTCAGGTACCCGGTTGTCCTGAGCTTAGCAAAGCACTGTGAATGCTGGCAGGGTCACCTCAAAGTCAGGACATCAGATGCTTCAGAAAGCAGGCAGTGTTGACAGGCTTGCTCGGGACCTTGCACTGCCTGTAGAGTATTCTGTGCAGGACTTCACAGGAGGTTACTAATCCTGTCTTACTTGGCAGGGAAGTTGTGAGGGTGAATGTCTTAATGTGTATGAAAGCTAAGCTACTAGCTCAGACCATCTGTAAAGAAGTGAAGGTTTGTTTCAAACACCTTGAGCTCTAAATAATGCCAATTTCATCTTTTGCTGTGGCTGTATCAACAGTTGTACCAAGCAGACCCATTTTGCAAGCTCAGTGGAGATATATGGAGTTCTCTCATTTTTGCCTTCCAGCTGGCAGGTGCCCCCCTGGACTGTTCATTCCTACTACTCAATAAGGGACCATATGGTGGTCTTTCCTGCTGGAATGTTCCGCAGCCCTTTNTCTTCATATGAACCAAACATGGTTCTTCTCTTCCTTTTTTAAAAGAAATCTTTTCTAATAAACAAATGAAGTTTTAATTCCTTGCAACAATGACACTTCTGTAGACCATACTCTTATAGTTGGGTTCTTTCATCATATGGAATGGATCTGTTAAGCAATATTTTTTTTATATTATGAGCACATAAAACAGTTGACTGTAAAAATATTCCTTTTTTTTTTGCATGATAATGAATAGATACTTCTCCTAATGCCATTGTACTGAAAGATACACTCACACTGTGGCAAGAGGATGAAGTTTGAAAGAAACTCGTTGCAGCTAAAAGTAAATATTTTCTCCCCATGTCATTATTTTTCTACCACTATTTGTATGACCTCTAGTGCTTGCAGTATTTAATGAATTCATTACAGTATGAAAGAACAGGACACCTCAGTGTAGAATAGAAGGGAAAAAAACCCATCCAGTGGTATGGGCTGTCACCATATTCTTCCTGACATTGCTCAAAGCACCATCCAACCTGATCTAGTGGACAATTCCAGTGATGAGACATCCACAACTCTGGGCCACAATTATAAGTTGTCAGCTACAGAGCTTCTCAAAAGCAGTCCTAAGAAAAAAAAAAGTTGTTCTATTTTTGTCACTTCCTAGTGAGTGTGTCCAGTGATGTAATGATCATCTACTATGATAATTTCATGCTTCAGCAGTGTTAATCAGTGCTGGTAAAGAAGCCCATCATTTCATATGACGGAAATGGATTTTCAGTGTACTCTTACTCGTGTGACTATTTGTGCATTCATTTTATAGAATCACAGTAATTCTGACTGGAAAGAACTGCTGGAGGTCTCTTGCACAACCTCTTGCTTGTAGTGAGGTCACCAATGCTAGACCAGAGTAACTGTAGTCAAGCCTTCATTATTTTAATTTGCCTCTCCAATTTTACGTATACATTTTCAGCAGGCAATTGCTGCAAAATTGCTTTCTTCAGCTGTGTTGCTTTTGTATGATTACCATTGCAGTTCACTTTTTGTGCAACAGTTCAGCCAGACGTGGGTAAATAAGCACATATCTCAACAACAGCGCGCGTCGTTAGACTTAATAAATGCAGAGTCTCATTCACTCTTCATTCTTATGATGGCTTAATAGCAATGAATAGTTTAATGCAAGCCCATAGTACACTTCTAAAGCATGGTACACTTGTATTTGCATTTTGACAGGTACTTGTATTTGCATTTTGACAGGGTGCACCACACCTGAGAGTCAATAAATAGCAAGTGCTTCTGTATGCTCTCTGAGCAGAATGCTCCTGTGCAGCCCATGGTGTGCTGAGTGACTATAAAGAATGCTCACCTGCCCTCTTTTCATTTTCAGAAGCTCTCTTTTCATGTTTATTTTTCAGTGCTGTGAACTTTGGAGCCATTGGGGTCTTCATGGCGCATGAGCTTCTTCACGCATTCTATGGTTATGGTGGGTACCAGCTGTGATGTGGTTTTTTTTACTCTCCTAGGTCCCCACTGGTGTTTTCCCTCAGGGGATCTTAAATTCTGGTCCCCATATCAGTATTATGAAGGTAGATGAAGCTAAGGAAAACTCACTCTAGCCCCTGCTGACTACTAAGAACACTCAGTGATTAATGTGAGGCATCCAGGTGAATGCCAGAAACATCTTTATTTTCTAGTATACTATTTTTTTTTCCCCCACAGTGCTGCCTGGGCGCTGTCCTATGTGCAACAGGAGTGCACTAGAGAAATCTGTAGCCTGCTTGGTTGAACAATATGAAAGCTATGGCTACAATGTCAATGGTACTTTTACACTGCTGGAGAATACAGCTGACACTGGAGGGCTCACCGTCGCTTACCAGGTATTGTAGTCTGCTTACTTCTCTAATCTCATAGTCTCACCACACAACCACCAAAGGCAAGATTGCTCTGTTGCATCCCTCTCCTACATGCTGCTCCAGTTTCAGACTTCTTTCATGCCTGTGCCAGTGCAGCATCTGTCCTGCACGTCCTCTACTATTCCAGAGCCATGTATCTCAAAAAGCTTTGCTCATAACCTCACTGCTTCCATGTAAAACCACTTTGGCCCTTCAGCAGCTCTGAAGTGGGCCTTTCTCTACTTCCCCAAAGCATGGTACTATTTATATGTTTATGGTATACCTGAGGAACTAAGCTGAGACATGAACCAGAATTCTATGTGATGGAAGAATGATGCCATAATGATGTTTTTAACAATATTTTAGTCTGGAGATAATTTTTTCCTTTCCTCATTAATTACTGATCGCAGGGTACTCTGAGATCTCTAGGACTCAGGTGGTACTTGTTGCATTCTTGCCCAGAGAATGTTGGGAGGTGGAAAGTCTTTTAGTTTTTATTCAAATATTTATGACTTTCTTTGAAAGTAATTTTCATTCTTTCCTAGTGCAGTCACCACATCTCTTATGAAGATAGCTAGTGTCTGAAATGGGAAGCAAATGAGTTAAGTTGTTATTCTCTTGTCTCAGAATTATTAGGGGCATGGCAAGCAGCCTCAGACTGAGGAGACAGGGATACAAATTTGCTCATTTATTATCATATATTAGATTGATGTAGTTCATTGACAGAAGACATGATTCTGGGACAATACCTGAAAGGGAGATTGATTCATTTTCTCTCTCCACAGGCCTACAAGAACTGGCTGAAAAAGCACAAAGAGAAGGATTTATCTAAGACTGGACTTTCACACGACCAGCTTTTCTACCTCAGTTTTGCTCACGTAATGAATTCTAGGCTAGTCATGTGTGTGTCTCACTCTCCATTGTCTTCCACATTATTAATTATCTCAATATTCAATCACTTTTCACCCTCTTCACACAACTGGGAATGACCAATCTTTCTGCGAGATCCAGAAACTTATTTAGAAAGCTAAAATTCACATATAGGGCCCCTAACCTCTTATGGATCTCAAAGCTATCAAGATGCCTGGCTGCAAATTTATCTTTTAAAAAGGTCCAAAATTAAGTTGTGGCACACAAGCTGTGTCAGGGAAAGTATTTTGCCAGCTTCTGAGTACTTTTTTTTTGCTGTTGTGAGCACTCTTGCACATGGGAAGTGGAATTTTACTGGAAAATGCACGTGTTTCTCTATCCCTTCCATTATCTGCCTCTGTCATGGTGAAAAACTAGATGTCATGTCATTCCGAGTGACTGATAGAGGAAAAAAAAAGAGGTTAGAATGTTATTTAGAGATAAAGAACTAGATCTGCAAGCAAATAAAGTGTGAGATTTCTGTAGCAACCTGGTTTGTGCCACGTTGTCCTGTTGTGCATAGTTGTGCAGTTGTGCAGATCCTCAGGCTAAGTCCTTGGATTTCTGTGGTTCAGGGAAGTCACACACTTAGAAGCCACTGTAATTATGCAAAGGGAAAAGTTTTGTGCAGGTACTGACATTAAGTCAGGAAGTGTGTAGAAAAGCAGTTCTGAAATCACGGATTGTTGGAGCTTGGTGACAAGTTTTGCATTTCAGAGGCTATCTGGCAGCTACTGCATCATTTGTCAATGAATAAAGACTGAAATCACGAGGGTGAATACTTGGATTTTCAGTTTAACACCAGTAAAGGCAAATAACCTTCCCCCTGTCTCTCAAGTTGTAATGGGATGTTGTGTAAGTGCTCTCATTTCTAGATAAGCACTCATTGCTTTTGCTTAAGAAGTTGTAACTGGATGCTGAGACTACATCTATACCATTATTTTGGATGGGGTCCAAGGTTGCATGAGCCTAAACTCCAAGTGGTCTGATTTCCCTGTGTTTTGGACTAGGCAGTATGGAAAAACAGCAAATGTCTTGTTAGATAAGGAAATAGGGACAGAGAAGTTTAGGGAAAGGGAAAACAGTGAAAAATGGTAGTGGCAAAGGGGAAGATGTTGGCACCCATGTGCATGTGTTTCCCTGTGTACTCCAGCAGCCTTAGTCATCTGTGCAGGGATGTGAGGAGCTTGAAGTCTCGCTCACATGAGGACTTTGAGCCAAACTGATTTCTCTGTTCTGCTTCGTTTCAGGCAATGTGTGGACACCAGGATCCAGAGAAACTACAGTCTTCCCTGACTACAGATCCACACAGTCCCTTGCCACTTCGTGTCTGGGGGTCTGTCAGCAATAGCCAGGACTTTGCCAAACACTTCCAGTGTTCCAGTGGATCCCCAATGAACCCAGACAACAAATGTCACATCTGGTAACCTGCATGGAAAAGAAGGAGGAGAGAAATGGCCCCAGGGAGAGGAAGGCATGACCCATGACTAAGTATGACTTTCTTCTCAGGGCCCCTAGGGCGACATGGTGCTCTTACTCTTCTACCTTCCTTTTCTTCTTATCCTTTCCTCAGCAGTTGATGGTATCAAAATTCTTAAACTGAGCTCATAATGAAAGACCGTTTCCTCCTGCTGCTCTCAGCACTCTGTCCCAGATGTGACAGCTGGGGAGTTCAGCAGGGAGCACAATGACTAGCCAGTCTCTAGCTGGCAAAATCTTCTGAGGAGCTCTAAACAGGACTGCCCCTCTCTTAGGTGCATTTCCCTGCCTAGAGTCCCTGTCTTCCCAGCAGCCTCACAGTCGTGTTGGATAGACAGGGCAGTAAGATGGAACTTGTTCATCTAAGATTGGCTCTTAGGAAAACTGGGGGGGTTACTATGGACGTGTAAGGTACGTGAGATGGAAGATGACTCCCTTTCTACCAACAAATGGAGATGGGTGCTAGGAAAGACAGTGGCTTCAGCTTCTAGGCTGAAAGATAAACCACTTAAAAATGAAAGTTACTGAAGGCCTGGCCTCTTCTGTTTTTGTTTCATCAGCAACACTCTTCAGAGACTAAAAGAGCAGTTGGTGGGAGGGGGATTGGGAGCTGACAACAAATCATCCTTCTTTCTTTCTCTTTCAACGAGATTCTCTTTTTAAAGCCTCTGTTTAGGGTTGATGATATGGTTGAGGCTGGAGTGTGGGATGCTAACAGCAGTTAACATTGTTCCAGACCTTCTGTTTAATACAGAAGTTATTTCAGTGTACTGAGCCTACTTACCTTCTTTGTTTATAACGTATAGAAAAAGCAGAAACCATCGACAGTTTGCATTTTGAGGAGTTTTTAACTTTTCTTATATCTAGCTTGCTAAGTGTACGGGGGGAACAGTTCCCTGGAACTTGCAATTTTTTCTTGTTCTTATAATGTGTGACAGATTTATGAATATTCTCTTTAAAAGACAGGGTCACCCTTAAAGTTGGTGGGTTGAATCAGTTCTTGTTTATTACTGCGTTGGTTTTACACAAAGATCATATGGGAAGTGGAAGAAGGACAGTCTGGCTTAGAGAAAAAAAATGCATGACTCTTGGATTGGCAATTTATTGTGTTTGTCAAGGAGGGAAGGAAACACTTTTGATATGTGCACAAGGTCCCTGCCCTTGTCCTCAGTGTGGCAAGGTCCCTGGTACATGGTTGGTGAAGAGAAGCCATGCTGCCTAGTAGGTGGTTGTGAAGCATGGGTAGATGTTCAAATTGTTATCATCCCTGACCATAGAATTTATTTCATGCTTTATGTCACACATAAAAGAAAGAGCACAATGCTGCCAGTGCAATGAGCCACATCCAATGGCAGATATATCACTGCTGCATTCCTCTGTGCGTCCTCCTGCTGCACCATGTTGATCACCTCCATTCCTTCCCCTGTTGACGAGGCCACAAATGTCTCCTCCATTTGCTCCCAGCCTGTAATTGAGGTGGATGAGAACAACATAAGCTTTCTTCTTGTTCTCTTCTTTCATACTTGGATCCTTTTCATTCTGCTTCCCTCTCTTCTCTCCTTGCTTTCTAAACTTTCCACTCCATTTCACCTTTACTCTGTGTCCATTTTCTCTTTCATACTAAGGAGCTTTTAATTCATATCCCCTCCCCCCTAATTTCTCAACACACTTTCTCCCTAACTATTGCCTATCTTGCCTTCTCTCTTCCCATGCTGACTCCATTTCTTTGATTTGTTCACCCTGAATTGCTGCACTTTGGTTACTTCCTGGGTATGCTTTGTGATGTGTCTCATTTTGATTCCTCAGTTTCATTGCTTCATGACAGACAGGAGACAGGTGTCCAGTAGAGCAAAGAGACAGAAGAATGGGATAGGAAAAAGAAGCTTGGCTCAGACACTCCCCAAGAAACTATTTGAGTGGCCAGCTTGCCACAAACAATTTACTTTTTTTTTTTAAGAGAGACCTATTGTCAGCTTGAGAGGAATTAATCACTTCAGAAAAGGTGCCAGATTTTAAGGTGAGCCACAGCTCCCAAGACAGCAGATCAGGTTCAAAAGCCTGTTCCAGTGCACAGCCAGTTAGTTTTATTCAGGAATTAGGGATAATGGTTACTGACTTCCCACAGGGCACTTTCATTTGTTTTGGATACTGCTCGCTCGAGCAGTAGTATGATTTTTAGAGGGAGTTGTGTGTTAGGAACACTTGCTTCTTATTGCAACTAGGTCCTTCTAAGAATTTATCTTACCCTTAGAAAGTTTTAACTCATGCCTCTAAGATTTCTAGCTTCCTGGTTCCACCACACTCTGAGGAAGCTTGGCTTGGAGGAAAGTGCCTGCTTCCTTATGGCTCTGTTTTAAGAAACTGCCAGTTTCTGGGCAAAGAACTTTACTATTAGACTACATCCCACTGAGTAATTGTAGGAGAGGTGGCACAAGAAAGACTGCAACTACACTGGCAAATGTGACTGTGTCCCAAAATGAACATCAGACAAGTACAGAGTGCAATGAAATATTCATAGAAGCTCATTGCTTATCTGAATAAAACAATTCTTGCCTGAAGAAGCCCTTTTGAAATATTTTTTTTTCCTGAAATAGTTTTATCATCACTCTCCTTCCTTTGCATTATCTTCTTTTTCTCTTTTCTTGCATTTTGCCATTATAACAGTCATCCCAAATTAATTCTTTTATCTTTTTGGGGCCATGGCTGCAGTTATAGACCTTACTGGCCCTTCCCAGTCTCAGCTGGAGCCTTCACCACCATCTTCTGCCCGTGGGTCCAGGAGCTTCATAAGCTCAGGCCTGGGTCTTCCAAATTGCCCTGTGGCATTCCATAGCAATTAAATCACTCCTGGCATGTCTGTTCTGAACCCAGATCTCTGTAGGGTGTGAGAGGGACCTGCTGAGAGGGCAGGCTGCAGTCAGGGCCATGAATGAACTAAGAGGCCTTACTGGCTCTGACCAGCCTGAACTTGTCCCTCCTCCCACATCCTCTGCCCCACTGAAGTGTAGGGCTGGGCAGTCACTGGGCAGTGTCTGACCCTGATTATCATCACTGTGTCTGATTCTGATTGGCACTGCTCCTTGAATTGGACATGTCTTATCAGCATGGACTTCTCTGATGATCTCTTGCCTGACCCTGGCTACTTCCCAGGACTGTCCTGCTTATCCTGCTCGGGTCTGTGGGGTCTGGGCCCTGGCAGGTGAGACCCCTGCCCTGCCAGCCGTGTTTGTTATCACACTCAGTTGCTGGCTTCCTATTCCTATGGACCATTGAACTCCCACTGTCCATCAACACATACCTCCTCATTCCTCCTCTTCTCTTCTGTGTCCATACCCCATCTCATTTTCTGCCTTTATTTGCTCTCCAAGCCTCCTCTTTCTCATCCTCTCACTTCATCCCATCCTCTCACCTGCTGATAAACCGTTTCCCTCTTGCTGTCCATCCTTGTCTGCCTGGCTTTCCAGTGGTACGAAGGCATTAGAGAAGACTGGGCAGTACGTGGTCAGCAGCACAGCCACCAGATAGATGGCAAATCCTAGCGGAACTATCGGAGTGGGATTACCCCCCATCCAGTTCTCCTGTCCAGCACAAGACCTTTTTGCTCCTCAGCCCTTTTCAGCTAATGGAGCCAGGCTTTCCCTAGCACCACAGCCTTACTCAGGGCACTTTGTGACATCACTGGACTCCTCTGACGTAGAAAGGTGTTAGGCAGAAGCACCGTGGACTTTGCATCATATATCCCCATCAAGATCCTGAAGCATGAAGACGGTGTGAAAGCTTTTGGGAATCAATAAAAATATGTCTCTGCTCAAAGGTGAAAAGGAGTCGAGTGAAAAGGACAGGATCAGAGCAATAGGACACCACCGAACCTGGGAAGTGACGCTGAATCCTGAACATCATGTAGCTCCCTCATTGTTGTCACATGTAACCGACTGAAACTGGATAAAAATTGCTTTATAAGGCTGTTGTAAGTGGAGGGGAAAGGAAAACACAATGGCTTTTCCACTCCACTGCTTAATCAGTTATTGGTACTTGGTGCTTTTTGTCTCGCACAACCTCCCTGAAAGAAAATAACTAGAAAGAAATAGCAGAATGGCAAGCCTGTGTTTTCAGATGTCCTCTAGATGGTGATCTAACAGCAGGAGTGCAGAAACCACTTCTACAGGGGAGAAAAAATATCTCCTGTCTTATTAACCCTTTCCATTCACTTTGCCAGAGCAGATTGGTCACTGAGTCCAGACTACCATGTTAGAACTTTGCTGATGACTTTTCACCATGAGAGACAATTTTCTAATTGCAAACTCCTATTTAACTCCAACTATCATTTGTTGTACCTGAATTTACATCAATTTTTATGTTACTGCTGGCTTTCCCTTGTAATTTTCTGATTTTAATAATGATCTTTTTATTCAAACTCTTCACTTTTTTTCCTGCCTGTCTGGAATTTAGGCAGGTTGGGATCAAATCAAGATAATAATTATCCCAGGCCTATGAAAGTCACTACAGAAGTGAGTCTATCAGGGGTATATGCATCCTGATTTATCAGCAGTAAGATTTATACACCAGATGGTTCTCTTAAGTCATCTTCAGCTTGCTGACCAAAGCATTACAGATTTTTTTTTCCAGTTAGTCTTAACAGATTTTACACTCAGCCCAAAAAGCACTGATTAGAATCAGACTTCAGGAACTTGGAGGATCAATTTTTCCCAAGTATTCATTTAGTTGAATGGTTGAATATTACATGGCTGTAGAAATTTCTTATATACTGTCTCCTACTGGATGGTGTGAGATCAATATACCAGGTATAAGTAGCTATATACACTAACATGGGAGAACAGAAGCTTCTACAGATCTGAAGACAGAGTGCATTGGATAGAGTAAGAGGTAGTGGGACTGGAACATGGAATTTTCAGTCCTGCAGCCTGATTAGTAAAGCAGCTTCAAGGGGCATGCAGAGATCTCTGGATCTAAAGGAATCTGTACCCAATTCAGAGTAAGATTGTATTTCAAAGGTGTTCTGCATTCCTCACAGGGAGTGTGGAATACTTTCAAGTCCTCACCTGCACCCCTGAAATTCCTTATTTAGCCAAAGTAGGTAAGTAAATACATGCCAGATGTGGAAACTCATACTTCTGCTGAGGTCATGGTGACATACTCATTCTGGCAAAAGCCCAGGCTCCTGCCTCAGCAAGGAATCCTTCCACAGGACACTTGCTTATACATCTTTTCCTGTTCTAACCAGTAGTGGTGGTGTGGCTCAGATAATGATGCCTATTTAGTGACAAAACTTTTAAATATGGTGTTTTTTAGGTACCTTTTCTAATGGGTGCATTTTGGATCCAGTTAGCTGTGCAGTCACACTAGTACTAGTCTGCAGCTAGGCAGTAGAAAGAGATGATGGAGCTGGGACAGAGGAAGGCTGGACATGACTAATAGACTGCAATTCTTGCTGGAGTTCAGAGAGTTTGGACTCTTCCTTCATTCGTGGTTATGTATTTTCACCAACAAAGAATATGTGGTGAAAAGAGGAAAGGGATGTACTGCAATGCAGTGTGAAGTAAGAAACATTGAAGGTAATCGCAGCCCTTAAACACAGCTCCATGGCTAAAGAGTTGGTGAAAGCAAAATGCAAAATTCTTTTTATTTTTAAAAAAAAGGGAGAAAGAAATACAGAGAACAGAAGCAGACTGTCCATCAAATGAGGTTATACTTAGTGTGGCTGACAGTAAGAGTAGGATATTCAGCTGTCCATCTCAGACCTTACATGCATATTTCTCTGGATGTTGCCTGTTGTTTTGCGTGTGTGGGTATGTGTGAAGATTTCACTTTGTATACATTCAGCACAAGAAAGACAGAGCAAATAAATTTTGAAGGAATTAATGTAATATTGACTTTTTTTTTTTTTTTTACCCCCACTTCATCTCTGTTCCCAGAATTAAGTCACACTTTGTCAGCACTCCCACTCCATGGGGAGGCAAGTAGTGCTCTAGATCACACAAATCTTAGGTGAACTAGTAGGTGAACATCACTTCTTGCTTCTGAAGAAGACTGACTTCCATTCAGAAATCTCACTCCATGTGGCCGTGTCCTTTTCTGGCGTCCTCGTCGTTATTTCTGCTTTTATTGCCAGTGACAGCACTGCACAACTGATTCCTGCCTCGGGCTGTGCTTTTCCAACCAGATCAAGAGTTACAGGTGCAAGGGAGGGGATTCTTAGTCCAAAGGACTGCCCTTGGACTCTGAAGTAGAAGCTCTGAGGTAGAAAAGAGCAGTGGATCTGGATTCCTCTGTCCATACAGTGGATGCAGAGTGGTGGGCAATGAGAGAAGAGCACATTGAAACAATTGAGTAAATCAGTTGTAGCAATGATCTTCTTTCTAGGGATTTTGACTGCGTGTTTCGTGTTTACCTCTCCCAGCTAATGCACCAACATGACCCAGTGTGAGGCACAAAGACAATACAAATATCCAAGCCAGCACATTGGCCACTGCTCCCAGATTGGGCTGGGGGAGGGGGCTAAACCAAACTGGTTAATGTATGCACACCCCACATCAGGCTGAAAGAGCTGGTGCATGAAATCTAGTAAAGCAGCTCTCCGGTCCAGTGAAGCACAGGACAATTGGCAACAGCAGGAAGGTTATCACTGTCTGCATCAGATGACTCTCTTGTGTGAGGTCAAAACCCCACTGGATTTGTAATGAGGAGGTGGAGGAGGCTATAAAGTCATTCCTAAGATGGAGCAGCAAGGGCCTTGAGGCAAAAAGGAGCCAGTGGAGGGAGGAAAGGAAATGGACTGGAAGATCATAATCAGTGAATTTCTGCATCCTACCCCAGGGCTGTGTTCCTCAGAGAACAGGATAGTGCCAGGCAGCTAAAGGCACACTACGGGCTGGTTTTGATGCCATGATCAGAAAACTGAGATGGAGAACTTGGGGATACATCAGTCTGTGATGGGGCACTCCCGAACATGTCTGAGAGCAGATCCTCTGGGAAGTCCCCAGAACTACAAAAGCCAGAGAGAATAGGGCAGGGGGAATGGCACAAGCAGAATTATGTTAAGATCCCAGAGCAGCAGGACAGAGGGAATTGGCAGAGGGCTTTTTTGGATGACAGGACAGGACTAACTAGGCAGCTGCAACACAGGACCAATGGATATTGGAAGTTCTGGGTTTGAGATGAATGATCTGCTGGGGCTCAGGCCACAGACAGCTGTGAGTGGAGATGTGACTGCAGGCAGTGCTATATTATGGGTACCAGTGTGATGTTGCAGGGAGTCAAAAGTGCACTGCAGGTTCTGAGCAACTAGTTCCCTCTGGTGCAGTTCTTTTTATTTTTTTTTTCTATCCCCTTATTATCCAAATGATAACAGGTCTCCTGGGATCTGTGTTTCATGATTGTCACATGCAATACCCAGCAAGGCATGCACTCTCACTCTTTGCTTTCTCATGCAGAATTGGCATCATCAGTACATTGAAATCTTAGGAAGAGAGGTGAAAAGGAGCAGAAACCTGTCTGGACTTTCAAACTGTGGCCACTAATATTGGATCCTGAAATTGAAAATGTCTTGCTTCTCCTAACAGCAGGTACCAGAAGTCAGGTTGTGTCACCTCATGCAAGAGCTGAAGGTAACATCCTTACCCCAGAGGTTTCATCTATCTCACCATGACCCAGAAACTAGAAATCAAAGTCTCCTTAGCTGGGAGTGATGGTGACAATGGCTGATGGTTATTAAGAAAAAAAACATCAGCATGAACTGGATTTCCACTAAAGCATGGGCTCTACTGTCACTTTCTCTTCTCATTGTCTCCTTGTGCCACTTCTGTTTTCATCTGCTCTTGTCTCGATTGCTATTAATTATGTAAAATAATAACAGTGGAAGCATGTGCAAGGTACGTAGTGTGAATCAAACCTGTCTGAATCCTAGTCCTCTCTAACTGCAAGAGAAAGAGTCACCTCCAGGAGGCATCCTTCACAACCAGCTCACACAGTGGGCTAGGACAGTATAAATTACTTCTTACACTAACTCTGACTTAATGAATTTTAAGATATCTAGATTTAAGTGAGATAAAGACCTTTACTTGTAAGTCTGAAGAAATTGATTTCAGATAAGAGAGCAAGTTAACAGCCAGGAGCTTCTAAATCAGACTACTCCATGATGCCTTAAGAGCAGCAGAGGAGTCAGCATAGCCTAGGGAGAAGGAGCTTTAGCTGTTGGAGCACTTTTCCATCTGGCTTGTGAAGCCTCACATCATTTATACAAATATCTTTATGGCCACCTCTTTATGAATTCAATAAATGCTGACATTTCCTGTACAATGGTTTTATTATGTTTGGTTTAAAACAATTCTTCTCTTTTACTCTAATTTACTTCAGGCTACCCTGACCAAATTTAGACACAAGATGAAACATAAATGACTTGGAAAAGAGTTTCAGATGTTTATTATTTCAGAAAGTCACAGCTGTTAAGCAAGATCTTAAATAAACTGTCTTTAAGAGTATAAGAAACACAATATGGGAAATTTTGTTTGCCTTCTGCTCTCTGAATATGCTTGCTTAATATTGCTGGGGTTCTTTTTTAGTAGTGAAATCTTGGAAGTGACTTTTTAAAAGTATATCCATCTCTCTGCTTTTTATTCAGCTTTTCTGATGTAGATACTCATGGTTTTCTTCATCTGTGAAGTGATCCAAGGCCTCTGTGGAAAAAGATACAATTTTCATTTAAATAGATTAATAAATACAATTAGTTATCATTGTTTTATAAATGAATATAAATCGTTATGGCAAAAGAAGGAGGCCTCCAAATGGGTGGAGGCCACATGTACCTAGGACTCTTGCAAATGACAATGTGAGGCAATTCCCCATGTGCTTATCAAAAGTACAAAAGAGGAATGGTATAGCTACCGTGGGAATGCAAAAGTCATTAGGTGCATTGTGAAGGCCTCCAATCCCTTTCTCCCCAGGCAAAACATCAGTGACATTGTTCTGACATGTTTTCTTTATGAATGGGCAATTATACAAGGTTCTGTCTTAATTTCTCTTGAACCCGGTCCAGAGTTGACCACATGATGTAACTATTCATTAGATAAGGTACACAAATCACTGTTGCAGTCTCCTTCCAGGCTGTAATTTGGTTTGGGGTAAATGAGGGCAGTACAATGATAAGATGGAGATCCAAGATAATTAGGCAGTTTGTAAGAAAGACTGTGATAGTTCATTGCTCTCGGAGGTGTTACTATGAACTGCCCCTGAAGCTGCACAATCTGGGTCGTGCCATTTATTTCAGTCACTCTTATTAGCAAGGAAGAGTATCTGGTAATAAAAGAGCTAAAAGAATTATTTTGTGTTTAAAGAATTAAATATGATGATTATGAAAATGAGTCTTACTTAATTCTAATCGTGTTTTCTACATAGCTCATGGAATGTTATGGAATGTTTATGGTAACCTGAATGACTTTCACTTCTGAATTTCCTATGGGGTATATATCATTCCAGTTTCTCTCTTTTCAGAGTTTTGATCCTCCACTTTCACTGTGTCTTCCTTCAGTATTTATTTCTTTATTATGATGCTTGGGTTTGCAATACTTCCTCAGGCACAGGTAAGGGACTGCACTGCTGCTTTAAGTGAACCCATATTCAGATTTTGAAAACAAGTCAATTACAAAACAGCAATGGCTTCATTTGGAGCCAAGATTTCCCTTAAGCAGTATCTGCGTGTGTACAAGTTAAGTGGGAGAATTACAAATAGTCTTCACTACTTCTACTTCTGACATAGGCAGTTACACAACACCATACTCCAGAAGTGTTAGAGTGGGGTGGTGTTTTCTTGCTTTCAGTTTGCTGAAACAAAACCAGTCAACGTCAAATTGAATGCTTCCATGTTATTTCTGGGGAATTGAACTGTGTAAACAGTGTTGCCTGCAGAGAGAGAGAAGTATTTATGTCCCCCTGTGAATCATTGGTACTGAGAGGACTGTGTGGACAGACTGGACAAGTAATGGCCACAGCTGCCAAGGTATGATCTTAGATCCTTGGCATTATCTACATCTTCTGTCGTGTGCTTGAGCTTCTCTTTATCTATTCTATAAAGCTCTTTTAAACCTGGGGTCCACCCTTTTACAGATATTTCTTCCCAAATGGGAATACAATGATAGTTCTAACAGAGGACATTTCCTGTGGATATTGCAGGAGAACACGTTCTGGAAGTGTAGCAGAGGCAGAAGTACTGCCTAGTACCATAACTCTACCATGCTTTCTCAGAATTGCAACAGTGCAGGAGCTACCAGAGTGTACATTCTTCCCATAATGCTCCTGATAATGTGATGCCCAATCTGTATTCTGATCTGTATGTGTTGGAATGTGAACCATGCCTACCACTGAAGGAGCTGAGCTCAGCTTCTTATGGAGTTTCTTTGTGTCTGTCCTGTAGTCTAGCCCTGGGAAACAAATAGTAGAAGTTGTTTTGAAGATTTTTTGGTTCTTGTTCCTCCTTCTTTCCAAAGATAGCAGATTCACAAGTGTTTTTGTGAAGGTGAACCCCAAAGGTGAGGAAGTTCAAACCCCTGATGTTTGGTAACCTATGTGACTGCCTTCTAACCTTCTTTTCATGTGAAATGACATAGTTAAAAACTCTGATCTTAGGGTTTTCTACCCACGACTTCCTAGTTAGAATGTTTGCTGGTTCTACAGAACATAATCAATATGCTATTGATATTAAAACTGGTTTACATAGTTTCTTAGGAAAGTATAATATTTCACAGAGCATAGGCAGTATTAAAGAGCTGACACAAAAGGTAAAATGGTAGAAATATTTGCTTCCTGGTAGTGAGAAGTATTCTTGACATTGCAAAATGGTCTTTTATTAGCCCTACAGAAGTTACCCCTGTTTTTTAAAGCCATTTGTTCATTTGAGTAAGGTTTCAATGGGTACCACAGCCCTAGAGTAGTTAACCGTGGAAAAACTAAATTATTTAGTGTTAAATTAACTTCTAATTTATTATCACTGGTCTATGTATTATTTAAAAATTTATCTCCCATAGGTAATGAAAAAAGGCAGTAGTAGTTGAATGACTGTCCCAGTTCATAGCGTCATCACCAAGATATCTTTAGGAAAGAGCCACTTACATATGGCAGCATGTGAGCTAAAAATGTGGCTAAGGGTTTGTGTTCATCGTGCCATGGTGAAGAAATCAGAATAAATCAGTGCTGGTAGTTTCAGACAGAGCTGCAGTAGCTGAAGCAACTACCAGTTCAGGTAAGAAATTCAGAAATACAGTTTTAATTATATTGTCAAATATTGTTTCTTTTTTGGTTTGTTTGGGGTTTTTGGATGGGTTTTAGTTCTTGTTTGTTTGTTTGGGGTGGTTTTTTTTTTGGTTTGTAACTAATAAGCTTTTCCTTGATGATCATGGACCCTTTTCAAAGGCATTTGAACTGAAAAAGTTGTGAAGCTAAGAGTGCTCATGGAACAGTTGCAGAGCTGCAGAGCACTTGTGGATCTGCAAATCAGCAGTGTTTTGGGAACTGTGGAAAGGAGATGACAAATAATCCCTATTGATTATACATACATGCTTCCCATGCTCCAAGTTCTGATCATTTCTGAAACAGGCATCAACAATTTGTTACTGGGTGGTCAAAATGAAAATATCTCTTAACTGTTGGGAAAAGGAAATTTCCAAACGAGGAAAGATTTAAAACTCCACATCACCTAAAGATGAAAAGAGCAAGAGGTGATATTACACTTTTTGAAGACTGGATGTAAACCACTAAACTGATGATCAGGTTTGTAATAAAAATAATCAGTTTTCAAGTAAAATTTGTATATGGCATCACATGGAAATAGATTGGGTGCCTGTATTTATAGTTGACTACAGAAGGAACGTGAAAGGCAGAGAGGGCTTTAATACATAACAATTTTCCTTGGCAATCACACATGCAGGAGAAGCTAAATGGAATAAGTGTATTCAGTGAGCATTTATTTGTCAGTAAACTTGGTGACTCCAAAGGGCAAATTATGGAAAAATGCCGTGGGTGCACAGGGGATGTTCAGGCGGAAAAATACTTTGTGGTCTTTTCCTCAGGGTTTGGATGAAGGTCACCCAGATGCAATGTTCTTACAGCAGTTCTAGAGACGTGACCTCTGATCTTACAGGTTAAAGTCAGAGGATGGGCAAGGACTTGGGCTCTAATATTGGTTACTTTGCTATATTAATGGGAAATCATCTACTTAAGAGCTTCAGCTGTTCTGATTTACTCTTTGTGATGGTCTTATTCTAAGTGACAGTTTACACTGAATACCTCTAGAGTTCTCTTCCCAAAACCTATTTTATTTCTTTGGAGAACGATGGCTTTGAACCTCCAGACACTTGACTCTGAAATCATGAGGAGTAAATGAGAAGTTGTCCCTTTCAAACTACAAACATCATACATGTTTTGAGATTAAGAACCAGAGTGGTTCATAGCAGACTCCTGTGTGCAGAGAAAACTAAAAGGCTCTTTGCTGAAGCAGGCTCACTCTGCAGTCTGTAGTGGTAAGATACTTGGATCTAGCTCTGAATTAGCTAGCTTGGTTGGTGGCAGCCTTTATCAGATCACACTGAATTCTGACCTGATGTGGCTGTTGGGTGGCAGGTTCTCATCCAGAATCCTTTATCTAATACACGGAGATACTATGGTGACTACAGTGTGGTTGTACCCTTGGTATGGATGTTTTTAAAACAGATCAAGGTTAAAATTATTTGGTAGAGGCTACATCTTGGGAAGACATGGTTGTTTTCTAGGTATTATGACAGATAAATTCTTTTTTTTCCCTGCAAATTGAGATCTTGCAAGTTTATTTTAGCAAAATTCAAATCCTCCAAACTTCATACATTGCAGTTCAGAAAATAATTTTAAAATTAATACTACAAAGTTAATTTTATCTTGTTTCCTAGGGTCATCTCTTACAAATTATTTTCACGACAAAACAAGAAATCCAGCTTTTGCTCTTTGCTACTTGCAAAGACAAATTGTTGATCTCGTTAGAATGACACATGACACAACCTGAAGTGTGTTTGAAAGCAGTATTCAGGTCCCAGCAAGTGCTGAAAATACAAATAGAGCTGATTCACATTAAAAAAAAAACAAAATACAAGAGCCACATTTGTTGGATAGTAGTTCACCTCCAATATTTGCTTTGGCTAATGCTTGGATAAGATGACAGCGATGTAACTTTGATGGCTGTACAGCTCTAACACCAGTGAACAGGTAATGGTCAGATACAGGAATTTCATATGTTAACAAAATACACATTTTCAAGAGCTGGCAATTTTTCTCTTAAAAGCACTTCTGTAGATTCATAACCTTTAAAAAGTCTGTCCTCTCTCCTTGCTCAAAGCAATGCCAACGTCAAAACTAGATCAGCTTGCTCAGTCTTGTTCAACTGAGTTTCAGAATGCCCCAAGAATGAAGTTTTCACAGTCTCCCTTGAAACCTATTCCACTGCTGAATTCTCCTCAGTGCACTCTTTGAAGGTCATTGCTTTTTCTCCTTGGCACCTCTGAGAAGAGCTTGGTTCTACCTTCTCCATGACGCTGTTTAAGGTAGTTAGACGCTGCAATTAGACCTGTGCCTTTCCCTCCCCTCCACTCCTTAGCTACCTGCACGGTAAACAAACCCAGCTCCCTCAGTCTCACCTTGAACGCTGTTGTCCATCTTAGTGGCCCTCTGTTTGCCATGCTCCAGTTTGCCAGTCTCTAGGGGTCTTAGCCCCAGACACAGCCTCTTACATGGAGTGGAACCCCTCTGAAGTGGAAGGGAATAATAATTTCTCTTGATGTACTGCCTACACTGTGGCTAATCCAGTCTACCATGTGGTTGACCTTCGTTGCTGCAAGGACACGCTTCAGGTTTATGTCCAACTTGCAGCCTTTTCTGCAGAGATGGTCCCCAGACAAGCTTTCACTGGTCTGCACTGACATGTAGAGGTTTTCTATCCCTGACCCAGGACTGGGTATTTGTCTTTGGTGAACTCCATGAGCTTCCTGTTGGGCTGTTGCTCTATTTTATCAAGTAGTCTCTGAAAGGCAGCCCTGTCTTCTAGCATAGCACCCACTCCCTACCCTTCGGCGTCATCTGCAAACTTACTGAAGATGCCCTTTGTACTTTGAATGTGCTTGTGATACCATCAACCATGTAGATGAACTTCCAGCAATCCAGTAGATGGCAGTCACTCTCTGCTAATGAACCCACAGGGCACCAAGGAATGTTAAAGCATGCATCCTACCCTTACATCAGCTCTCATTGTGTTTCAGAGATAAGTAGGTTAAAAACCAGGACAGAGACCGTTGGGAATAACTAAAATAAAACATGTATTTATGTTTGTTATTCAATTATTGAGCCTTGAGCTTGTATTTAGTGATAGCAGTCGTCAAGTGACCACACCTCCGTATTGGGACATCAAGGTTGAATCAAGGAGAAGTGAGGTTACTGTTGAGTCATCTCCTAGGGCCATTTTATGATACCCAGTTTGTGGTGCTTTGTTAAGCTGTGATCTTCGTGTTACATTATCTACACTCTCTTCAGCAGCACGAGTGATATTTTTGTTCTCACTCAAGAACTGTCATTTTGGATCATCTAAACAACAAAAGAAAGAAATCCTTGCTTAAGATATAATTTAAGAAAGACATAAACATATTTAATTGTTATAGTTAATTTGTTGTAATTGTTATTCAATGGTTATACACTTCAAGTGGTTATATTTAATTGTTTGGTCCACTGAGAGCAAGAGACTTCAGGGAGGCTATAAATGAGCATCTGCCTGGAAACACCACCAATTGCACTTGCAGAGGGAAAGGTAACTTTCTGTTTCAGTTTCTGTCCTTAGAAAGATAGAATGCTTGCTCTAATAATTTTCTAAATGTCTCATTCAGAGTTATGTAAGTCAATGGAACTTTCCTCTTAAGAAAGTAGTTAGTAGTCACTGCAAACATGCTTCATATGCTTCAGAAGTCTCTTCAGAATAGAAAAATTTATCTGTTCCTGGAAATAAAGGGGGGAAAAAAAAGAAGAATAAAAAAAAAAAAAAACCCAGACACAACAGGTTCATCACTTGGACTGAGCTCAGGTAGTGCCCAGAGTATCTACAAGGGCCTGAAGACCTGACTTGTCAGGTTAACTTTTCTTCTGTATGCAATTTTTAATCAGTGGAGATCTGTTTTAAGGAACAGCTTTCAGGGATACTCAACATTCTCAGGTGAACAGAGGGTAAGATTTCATTCTGATCATTCAGCGTGTTCTTAATTATGTGGTTGTAATGATGAGCCTGTTTCTGCTATAGAATAAAACTCCTCTCAGCTTCTTTGTGGGGATGGGGGCGTACAAATACCACTGCAAATACAGCTCTTGGAGCTCTTTGAGAGTCATGGTGTATCAGGCTCAAAATTCATTAGCTGATGAAGTCTAATTGGATAACATGAATGTGAAGCAAACCTCAGCACACTATAAAAAGTCCAAAAGAATGGTAAATGAAACTTTCTGATCCAGCACAGTGTTATGACAGGCACAAGAAAGAAGAATTCTCCATTATTAAATAGGGTGATAAATATATTAAATAGGGTAAATGTGAGGAAAACCAAACAAACAGCTCAACCACCAACTTTTCCAGCAGAAATAAAGGGGAAGATAACTAATTGCTAACAACCAATTAAATATACAAATAAACTGTTTTCACCTAGTAGTTCCTTTAACAAACACATTAAAGAGAAAACAACTGGTTCCATTTTACAGGAGATTTGTCATTTCCTTCCTCAGTGCTGTTAAAATTTCACTTAAAGTTTAGTTCACTGCCTTCTGCCTGGATCAGCTCCACTCTTCAGGTTCTACCATATACCACAACATTTTCCATGAGGTGAACAGCAGTCCTATCCCCAGAAGCTCAGGACAGTGAGTGCTACAGCCTTGGAATGCCTTTCGTGCCTGTTGGAATCCCATACCTGCGCTGAAAGGACAGTGTTTATTACTCACAAGGTAACCTGAACCTTCTACCTTCTCTGCTCTTTTTCAGAGGTGACCTTTGTAAACTCTGCTTGGTATCAAGCTCTGGTCTGCTCACCTAATCAAAGACCTTCTGATAGTTAATGCAAGAAACCACTGGCTCCTTTGTCACTTCTCTACCAGAGAATGCTGTAAGTGGTGCTTCAGATAGCGGACTCTACCATTTTTCTGTGGTTTATTCTCTTCTGTTGTTGAAAGCAACACGTTCATGTAAGCAGAGGTATATATTTCCACTTTAACAGTACTTCTAGAAACAGTGAGTTCAGTTTTGTGGTGATAAGGCACATCTCAGGTCAAGGTAGGAAGTTAATCCACTGATCAGAATGATGTCCAGTGATGGTAACCAAGGTCCATTTATCACTAAGTAGGTCCATGCTGACAAGGCGACCTCAAAGTCAAACTAGAAGTCAGCCAGCAGGTCAGGATCCAGGTCATTGGAGCCCATGGCCAAACAGAGGCATAGTTGTAGCTGAGCTAAAAAATTATGCTCCTAAAAAATAGCTCAGGCAAGAACTGAAGGCTCAAACTGGATCTTAAATGGGGGTCCTATGCTCATGGGCAGGGCACGTGTGTATGTTTGTGAAGGCCCTGGGTTAGACTGCTTAGAGCCATCAAAGCCCACTAGTGCTCTCAGGCACCCAACAACAGTGTCCCCTCCCAGCAGCACATTTCCTTACACCTTACAGAGATCTGGGGTCAGAAAGGACAGTTTGTAAAGTGCTTTAACTGTGGGTTTTCACACAACTGTTTCAGGGGACAGGATACCAAGGGCAGGATACTGAGAAAGCAGAGCCTACCAATTCCAAGACACAGAACTCTACAGCTACTGAACTAAAGACTTTAGATATTCTTGTGGCACTCCTGACCACGGGGTGAAACTAATTAACGTGGTGCTCTTTTTTGCTAATAATGCTTTCTCTCAGTGTGTTACAGGCTAGTTTCCTAGCAATACCCTTGGGCTATCTTAAAAACCCAACCCTCCTTTGAGGAAGTCCAGATAAGAAGGCTCTCATGGCTGATTTCACTATGTTATAGCTTCAAATTCTACTGTCACAATTTTTATGTTAGTCTACAGTCTAGGTGAGATTCCAAGCTCTTTTCTGTTTTTTTCTACATTACCCATTTTTATGTTAGGACCCACTACCAGTTCCCTATGTGTAGGACTAGAATATCTGTATCACATTTGCTCATTACATCTTTTCCAAAGGTACATGCTTTTGCTTTTTTTGAGTCCCTGAGACACTCTCCTTTGATAGGAGGCTGGTCTCTTACCTAAACCACTGGTAGACTGCTCAATTTACCAACAGAAAGCTCTCTGACTTGAGAACAACAGTAAGAAAACATCCAGGACACTTGCCCAGGCTTCCCCAGTAAGGTAGAATCCTACCAACCTACTCATCCAAGGTTACTTATGAAGTTTCTTGGTGACCCTACATCACTAAGAACAATCCTTTTAGTTGCCAATATAGCTGTGCTTACCAGAGGTCTTCACTTCTTGCTGTTGTCTCATGTCTCCTGGAAATGTTACAAAGTCTGCTGCAAAAGTTGGTGGGGTCAGTGTTAGGAAGTCTAGTCAACTTTGTGCTGCTGCACCAGAATTTTCTGTATCGGCCAATGGAACTATTTCTGATCCCTCATCCAGCTCACCAGGACCTTGGGAAGGCATCTTTCAAATGAGTTTGTGCCTCTGCTGCCATTTTCCACCACAAATAGTTGGCCTTGCTTCTGCTGCCCTGTCAAGAGGAGGTGCAGTTCACTTTAAGTCTCTTCTTAACCAGGCTTACTACGTACACATGTTCACATATAACAAACACAGACTATTAATTAAGATAATTCAGCTTAATATTATATTTAAAACAATCTTGCCTCTGGCCTTTTGCACTCCTTCAGGCCAGGAAATAGATCCAGAGAATTATGTATCAGAATTAGTTGCATAATATATAATAGATCCTTAAAGGACACCTATGCCCTGATATAATTTAAAATGCATTGTTAAGTTCCTTCTATTTTGAGTTATCTGTGATTTACTGGTGATGAAGTAATTCCTGTTTACACAGCAGATGAGATGTTGGGAAGATAAGTGTTTCTCAAGACTGGCAGAGATAGCACTACTAGTGTGCTGCTTCTGGCACATCTAGTTATTTACCTCTGTTACTTAGGTTTGGGTTTTGATAGCTATCGCTCCTTGGTTGTGTGATAGGAACTACACGATACTGTGCATTTGCATACAGGCACCCACAACTTTGTTTTCCTATGCTACATGAGGTACTGTAACTTGAACAACTGGAAATATCACAGTCCAAAAGGATTTCCTAACATATCAAGCAATTGTTGGCTACTCATTATGACAGCCTTCTCCGATGGGAGATTAGCCATTATACACATGGAGAAACTACACCATTGCTTGGCGAGCTCTTGGCTTTCTGTTCTGGGGTCTGTCTTTACCGAGAAGCTGTTATTTTTCATTGCTTTTCCCTGCACTTCTGCTTCTCTCATTCCTTTGTCTCACAACTGACATCTTTAGGGCTTTGATTATATGCTGCTATTTCAGAGAATTTCAGTACAGTCAGAAATGTGTAGGAGTGATGTTGAAAGGCTGCTCTGGTTGTAGGCTGCACTTCCAATCTTGATCTTTAGATGGTAGCCTAAACTTGGGTACGCGATCTCTGCGCTTTGTTTTTGCCATGGCTGAAATGACAGAATTCCTCTTGTGATTTCCGAAGTGGAAATTCTTGAAGAACAAATTTTTATGAGAGATAAGGTGAAAGATTTTTGTGAATTGCAGCAAAACGTAGGAAATATCATCTTACTTCTAAGATTTGAGCATGTATGTGATTCAGAAAGAATATATGGAACACGTCAGGAAGAAATATTTCATGGAAGAATAAGAGCTGCTGAAATGGCTTTGCAGCCTGTGGCTCTGACACTGTCCCTAAGAGATAAAACCAGGCAATTCTTTTTTCTGAAACTTGTCCAAGCAGAAGCGTTGGGGCAAGATTCACCTCTGACATAGACAACTTGGGCTAGCTACATGAGAGTCAAGACCACTTGGCTACTCAATGACAGTACAATGCTCTGACGATGTGTTAGGCATCCAGTTATTCTATTTTGTTTATATACCAGATGCTGAACAGGGATTTGGGGAAAAAATCTGGAAGGCAAATGTTGAAAAGAATTTCAATCCACCATAATAAATAAGCTGACTTCTCTGCCTTCCTCTTCAAAAGCCACTTGATGTAAGTTTTCCTGGTACCATTCATTACGTACTTTTCTGTGCTTAGCAGAAACTTTAAATATCTTTTCAGAAGATAAAAAAGGGGGACTTCTAATGTGTGCAGCTGATAATGTTACTCCTAGAGGTTGAACAGTCTTCCTTACTTTTACTATGCCTTTTATCTTCTCCATTTCCTGCTATCACAGTTTATCTTCTCATGGATTTTGTGTAAGACTAGGATTCTATCTTTGTAGTAACTTGAAAATATCACCCTGCTCTTGCAATTCCCTCTCCTCCCCAAGAAACTGTTAGAGAAAAACAGAGAAAGAGAAAAAAGAACATGCACTTCCATTCTGATTCATAACCAGATAAGCACATTGGATTCAATCCTGCATACCTGCAGCACTCAACGTTTCCAGGAAGGTTAACAGGAGTTTTGTGAGAACATGGAATGTGAGGGTCAGAGTCATTCAGAAAGGAATCCATGCCAGGTAGTGTGCATAGTGTGCCTGTCTTAACTCCAGCACTGAAATGACTTTTATATTAGGCCAGGTAATAAATATTTTGATTTATATTTGACAGAAATAAGGAACTGAAGAAGTGTCTGGGGTAAAGAGAAGAGTGGAGACTATGTAGAAAATTTTGCTCTAGTCTTTTTCTATAATTTTTCTGTAATAATTTTTTCTTTTCTGGCATGTTGCTGGAAAAGGGTGTCCGAAATTCCAGGATCACCAAAAGTCAGTTCACTCATACTCAGCTATTCAGATTTATGTTTTGGTTTTGTTTTTTAATCTAGACTTACCTAAAAGAAATGCAACACAAAAAAAGGTGTCAGGTAGTGTCTCTGGCAACAGCAGAGTCCTCAGTGCCAAAAGTGGCTTTCCTGTTCCCTTGTATTGGTCACAGGTATATGAAAATAGGAATTCCATGGCTGTTGTTGAAGTATATCCACATATTGGTTTATTTACACAGTTTCTATAGCTTTACAAATGCAGCACATCCTAACTTGTGCCATATGCAATACTGATGGATCCCCTAGAGCCGTGGGTTGACTGAACTGCCCAGAACCAACATTATCCTCTCACTGCTACTTGTTTTGCATTGTTAGACACTGTGATGTGAGGAATGCATTTGGCCAGGTTGTGCTTTGTATTTCTTCATGCTTACATTGCTACTCATGGCCTACAGATGTAGGAGGGAAATTAATTGTGTGTAAGGAGATTTTGACATTAGCTGTCACATTCGTTAGGTAGGGCCAAGCTGGAATCAAGACATTGCAGGAATCAGGTCAATCAGAATCGGCCCGAGTCAGAAACAAGAGAAGCCAAGGCATGCATGGAAAGGGATGGAAAGAGCTGAAGCCAGGTATTGGGTATGTGGGAAACACTAAAAATGTACAGCCTTACAATCCACCCCTCCACTACTAGGTCTTCTCAGGTCCTTAGGTTTTGAGAAACAGTTTATGACTGCTCTCCTGATAGACTGAATGCCCACTAGGGCTTGAGAGGTATGACTGTGATCTGCTGAAGAGACTTTTTTCCATGCAATATTCTTACATATTTAATTCATCTTTCATCTCCATGTTCTATTTCCTTTGAAAGTTACCCCTCATAATAAAGCACAAGAAAGCACTCTTGCAGTATTGGGACCTTACATCCCTACAAGTGGGTAGAGTAAAACTCAGATTTACTGCAGTCTGAAGCTATAATGAGCCCTGTAATGAGCCCTCCACTACAATGTGGAGTGAGTTCACCTGAGGTACTGGTTTCCAGTTGTTTGAGCTGCCCTGGCTACTGCAGCTGTTGCCTTCATGGGTAGCTGTGAAGGCTCTCCTCAACCTGCTGTCTGAGTGTTACTCCTTTCTTGTACCTTAGAGCTGCTGTCTGGGTGGCAGTAGCACTGCTGAGGAAGGAATGTGTCACTGCTTGTCCTGCTCATACCAGCCTCCTAAGGCTTCTCCTCCTCGGAGAGGCAGTAGAAAGTATTTACTTGGGAGAACAGCGCAGGAAAATAGAGATCTTACTTCTCTATAATAAGCACTTCACACTTCATTGTCTTTCTCAACTTTGAGTGGAGTTGCTTCCCCCCATCAGGAATGTTAATAAGGATACATTCTTGAAACTGTTAAAAAACTCTCCCATTTTGCTCATAACATCTGGCTGATATTTACATTCAAACCTCTCAATGTAGCAAGTACTATTTTTTTCCCATTATGACAGTTTAACTTGACACTTCCTCCTAGAATGGGACAATTCAGTGAATCTTACATTTTAGGACACAATTCTTTAAGTGTGCCCTAAAGCATCGCGGATTTTTTGTGTGGTGATTTATGTTTTTATAGGATAGGCTGCAGCATGAGTTTACAGAAGTTTGGATGTGAAGCCCAGTTTGGTAAGTCTAAGTAACCTCTAAATAAACCAAGAGTTTCAGAGATATGACTCAGCCCTGGTGCTTTAGACACTTTTCTCCCTTACCTACCCATTCTGCCTAGGTCCAGGCACCTGGGACAGAATCCTTTCCACTGCAGCAGAAATAAGAATGAAGGGACATTTCTGTTGATTCAAGATGCAAGAACATCAGGATAAGTCTTTAGGGAAAGATCAGAAACTAGAAGCTTTTCCTTTTTTCTTCTCTTTCTCTTTTTCTTTTTTTTTTAATTTATTTTTTCTTTTTACTTCTCTTTTTATTTATTTTTTTTTCTCTTTCCACATAGCTTCCAGCTTCTTCATAAGAATAAGCTGGTCTCCTCTCTTCATTCTGGTATTTTCTCTCCTGCTTTGCCAACACCCCTCCTCCCCCCACCTTTTGATGATGTTTCACTTTAGCAAAACCTAGTTTTTGTTAAATAGAAATTTTCATCCCTTTCCTAAATAGCCCTCTCTGGAAGAAATGTGAAGAAACGATGAGATAGTAGAAGGTCAAAGGACAATGAAATATTCAGTTTACACATTAATTTACATCAACTTTTCTTCCAGCTTGTGAAGTAAAGTGATTTTGTCTGGGGCAGAGAAGGTGGAGTCTCTAATGATAATTTCTTTAATGGGATTTGCAGCCAGTTGGGGTGGGAGGTGTGTCCTCCTCTATACTGCCTCCCCAGAGCTCAGTGGCTTTTAGGGCACGTTCCCACATGTTCACTCACCTGAAAGGTGTTTTACCTGCCTTGTTCAGCTGTCTGTTTCAAAGCTGTGCCCATGTTGCTTTCCAGAAGACTGCAGATGGGCAGAAGGAGGATGATTACTGCTGAATTCTAGACTTCAGAAATGAAATACTAGAAGCCTAGGGCATTGATGCTGTATGAATTCTTCAGTGCTGTATAGGGTCTTTGTGAGGGGTAGGCTGCTGGAGCTACTTCTAAGTCAGACACACCTTTGGGTTGGGCTATTTTGGAAACTAAGCACTTGATGAGGCTCGAGGTATGGTCTGCTAGGGACAAGCGATTTTATTTTGTGTTTTTACATGTACTTTGATCAGCTGATGCAGCTGAGGGACAGTTAGTAACAGACTGGGGGGGGAGGAGTGGGGGGTGACCTGTAGTGAGCCTTCCCTGACTTTTTTTTCCAAGTGGGGGTTGCTGGCTTTCAGACAATTAGGCAAGAGAGAAAAAGGCACGTGCTATGGGGGTACCTTTATTTGGAGATAGCAAGCCCTTCTATTTCCGGATCTGGAATGGACTAAGTCAGAAATTGCAAGGCAAAAAATCCTGGGATAAACATCTGGATGAACTCTACTTACTCCAGCAGAAAAGGTACGGTGCATTTCAGAACTTCTTGTCTTCCCTTTCTTCTGCTGCTCCTTCTGGTTGATTCTCTCTTTTCCCTTAGGCTTTTCTCTCAGTAGATAAACTTTAAACAACCCTGGAGCACTTTTCTCTATCAGATTTCTTCTTCCAAGGTGGAATGCTTCTGGAGTTCCAATCTTATCTGCTTTCTCAGGTGGGTTTACTAGGTCACAATTGAATTATGGTGAGTGCAGGACTTCAGTCACAAATTAATAACATATACTCTTGTCTTTCCTGCTTCATTAGTAAAGCTCACAAGCAAATGCATCAGGGTCTGTTTGTTTGGGGCTTTTTAATTATTATTAAGGATGTGTGTGATATCTATGTTGCAGTCAGCTAAAAGAATGGCTTTTTTTTTTGGTATGGATTCTGCTTCTTTCTGTCCCTCTAGAAGCTGACCTTACTGTGGGACAGAGGGGACCTAATGTTGTTCTACATTCTGGTGGCCAGTCCCTTCCTGGGTCAGACTGCTGTTTGTCACCACCACGGCCCAAGTGTCAATATGTACTGTGACTCCTCTTAGACCTTCCACTATCAGGATTGCCTGTGTCTTCATATGTAAATACTGAACCAAGGCTGTTACTGCTATGCAGGGTTGCTCCCTCCACACACAGGAATGCAGGGAAATTCAGTTGACTCTGTTTTTCATTGTTCCTTCTGATTTCTGCATGCACAAACACTGCAGCAGTTAACAAAGAAATTGCTTCCAGTTTCTTAAATTAGTTTTTTCTTTCCTCACAAAACTGTGAACACCTCTGGGGACAAAAAGGTGGTTGTATAGGACAAAATCTATCTGTGCATACATACATACAGATATGCATGTGTTTGGATATGTATAAGCACACATATGTATAGAAATAAGTAGGATAGTTAAGAGGGACAAATGTACATACCTGTCTTTAGGGAAAGAACTTACACATATCAACACCTAAGTTCTGACTAACAAAAACCTCTTCTATTTTACTTCAGAGCAGTGGGACATAAATGCATCTAAAATGGGGGGGACAGTGGGAACAATGTCTTCATAAAATGCTGAAGTGTTTACATTTTGGTATGTTCATGGAAAGCATCCCAGGTAACTGAGAAATAAGTTTTCAGCAGATTCTGTAATACCCCAATGAATGTGTGCAAAAGAAAAGTGTAAACACATGAATAGTTTTATAATTATAACATTATCTTCACATTTTTCAGTTATACACATGTGGAAGGGATCTCTGGAGGTCTGTAGTTAACCTCTCACTTGAAGCTGGGCTGCTGCCTGTAGTAGATCACATCTCTTTGGCTTTGTTTAGCTCAGTCTTGAAAGCCTTCCAAACCAGAAACTCAACAATATCTGTAGGTTCCTGTTACAGTTGTAATAATCTCCAAATGAAAAAGTGGTCCCCTAAGCTGACATTCCTGTTTTTTTCTAACACTCAGTGTAACAACACATGTAGTGCATACTATATAAGTATCATTGTCCCTGAAATCAGGGTTCCATGGGAACACAATTGTTTGCTTTCATTTTAGGTTTATGTGTTTCCCACAGCTTTCAACTTGCATAAATCAGCCTCCTGCTATATGGTCAGTACTGGTGCCAGTATGTGGATAGTCCTCTCCTAATGAGGGACAGGACCATTTTTCTCCTTATTCTCCCTCCTCTTTCCTTTCTTGTCCCCAGAGATGCTCAGAGGTTGAGGAGGAAGAAAATTAACATTTTGCAGTGGACTGGAATCTGTTTCATTGCTTTCATGTTCTTAATTATGTACAGCTAGAAAAACATGGCTGTTTAGTCTCATAAGCAAATTAGCAAAGAGCTTTGCTTACCCTGAAACCAAATCTTTCTCAAGCTAGCAGTGAAGGAGAGATGTCACCACAGTTTTACTGTTTATTTGTCTAAACAAAATTACTCATTTTTCACTGCACAAATTAACATCGAATTCTCCTGCCTTAAAATTCACAGTGCCTGTCAGTATCAATTGGTTTCTTTGCTCCCCAAAATAACAGTGATATAAAGATGCCAGCTCCCAGTTCCACCATTTGATTTGTAATTTCTTTTTTCAGTAGCAGTGCTTCTGAGTAGTCAAGATGCAAAGAACAGCCTGTTAGAAACTCTGCTGCCATACAAAATGAAGTCAAAGGCAGCACTGACATAATTCCTGGGTTTTTTATGCTGCTACACCTTTATCCTAATGGATATTTTGAGTCTAAGAATGGAAAACAAGTCTCCTTAATTACACAAATCTGGAGGTCCTCCAGAACTTGCATTTCCCCAGCGATGCACAGACATCTGACCTCATTGCTTAAGATGTGGCTTAGGCTCATGGCATTAGGAAGATTTGGTTATTTGGCCTTAAATTTGACCATAGGTTTCCTTGTGAAAAAGTAAATGTGAAATTTGTGCTCTGACAAAGTCACCCCAAATTAAAAAGTTGTTGAACTAATTAGACACGGGGTGAGAAACACAATCTAGAATAAAATGGCAAGAAGATCCCTTTGAAGAGGATTGTAAGTTTTGATGCAGGACGAGGTTCTGCTTCAGAGAATGTGTTCAGTGTTATGAATAAACTCAATGCTAATAGAGAATGACTAACATCTGCTGAGCTGTTAATTCAATTCTAGCACGGGATTATTCTTGGACTAGTCTCAGATGCAGAATTTTTTTAAAAGTAGATGAAAGGAAGGGGATTGCCCTGCTGGAAGTGACTGAGCAAGACTTCTATTGCCTAGTGATGTAGATAGCGAAGTATCCAAAGGGATAAGACCTCCTTATCAATTTCTTGTCGAGCAGCATTAGCAATTAGTACCCTGTTTATTTCCACAGAAGCTCTGTTTGATGTCAGGTGAGGGGGCTTCAACATACAAGAGGTTCCAGTTAATTTGCTGAGTCTTGCTGTTAGTGATGAAGAAATTGCTGACCCTGTTAATTGCCCAAGCCCCTGCTAGTTGTCTCCTTTTCACTTTGTGCTGTTACTTCTTAACTCATTCTTTAGCATCAGGTAGATAATTGCATTGATCCTCTTTCTGACTCATTAGCTTCCTCTGAGCACTTCTCTGGTCTCCCCAAGTCTTGTACACATGTATTTAAACATAACTAGCAGAAGGATGGGAGAAGATGAATCTCCTTTGGCAATTCTGTGATGAAGCACAGGTATTCTGAGCACCACAACAGGAAAAGAAAGCAGAAATAATATATTGCTGATGAATTATCCTGCCTTATTAGGAAGAGCTGCTTTAGACCCTCAGTAACTGATGTAGTCATGGAGATAAAGCATGAAGTTAGCAAATGCCAAACTTAAACTAGGGCAAACAATAGCAAAATTCCATCCAGTGAATGACTCAAGTAGGAGAATATCTGAAAAGGAAAGGAAAGAAGAGAAAGAGATGCTCCACTGTACCTCTGGTGAGTTTAGTCTTGAAAAAGAAGCTTCAGATTGGTTGCTGTCCAGACAGTTCACATATTTAGCATGTTACCTTGTTTTAGAAGAATAACCCTATAAATCCAAATTATTCTTTTTATAACAGAGTTGAGACTTTTGGACTTGTCCTTGCTTTCTATAAATGTAATGAGCCTGAAAGAGGTGCCTAAGAAGCTGTAAATCCAGAAGGATACACATTACCAGCAGAAAGTACTTGTGAAATCCTTAATCTTGCTTAAAACCATTTTACATTACTCCCTCGGTCAGAATCTGACCTACATTCTATCTTCTCTTTGTTTCACAATGGATTTTTGGGTGTTCCTTATTCCTCACTTATAATGAAAAACAACTTACAGCTTCCTGAGCATATCTTTGAATCATCTGTTAAGAAAACTGACTGATAGTAATGGATGATGAAGGCTTGCCAAGTGCCTCAACACAGCTACATTCCTTTGCTCAGTAAGAAAAACCCAGGAGCACTTCCAGGTGGATGCTATTATGGTTTTTGTTGCCCATGAGACCCACTAGTGTTACAGACCTAACTTAGCTGGCTAAATTAGCTTAGTGTCCCTTGACTCCATAGCTGACAAAGAGTATGATTTACAACAGACCCTTAACTTAGATGTGCTGAATGATCTTCTCGAGGTGTCTACATAAGTCTCTGCTAAATCACCCTCTGAAAGCCACTCTCTCCATTCAGGGACATAATGGTGTTCTATGGAAACGAGGCATCTACTGGGGGCAGCTCTGTTAAGTGACCAAGTTACAAATTTTTCCAGCTGCTGCTTTGCCACACAGGAACTAGAGCTGTAAAATGTAAAATTCACGCTGTGTTTGATGGGTCAAGGAGAAAATTGGTTAAATATGCAGAACTTAAAGAAATTAAAATGGTTCTAGATTCAGGTGACTGCTTTATCTGCTGTATCAGTGATTTTGGCTCAGCTAGTACTTGACATTTATATGTTCAGCTCATTGCTGTAATGTATTAAAAATGAGCTGGCAATTATAATGGTATGTTTTAAATGAGAGTAAAATATTTCCCCAATTAAGGGACAGAAAATTAAATGAGAGTAAAAGCATATGGTATAAACGTGTAAGTCATGGACCTTTGAGGCATCAGAGGCAGTGTGCCATGATGTTTGCTAACACACTTCTGTGTTCTTCACCAGCTTGCTAGTTGACCTGGGATTTCTGGTTCTTTAAGCCCAGTTGGAAGGTCCTACAAGAAGTGGAAAGGTTTGACAATTTTGCCCTAAATTTCTGCAGGCTGAGTGTAGTAGTTATTAGGTCTCTCCCTCCTAGCAGGCTCGTATTTAATTAGTTGTTTACAAGAGCTTTGGAGAATTTTGTGAGAAAGGTGTTGTGTTTGTGTCCTCCCACATTGTCTTGCTCAATCCTTCCTCCCCTCTGAGGTCATTTGAGGGATAAAGGCCTACCCAGTAAAGCATCAACACATTAATTGTAGCATTGTTTATACTATTGAAACCCCACCTCCTTCCCAGCTCCTGCCTCTGAAACTTGATTTCTCCAGGAGCAGAGTCTTTCCCAGGCAAAAGTGATGGCAGAGGTGCCAAGCCTGCTTCACTGATACTGACTCTTAGCAGTTTTGCTCAGAGTGCCTCTTAATTTTGTTCTTATTTGTCTGATGCAATATTCTCATCAAATCATCTTGTAATTAGGCAATTAATGCAGCTGATGCATGAGTAAACTGAAGAAGGAATACTTCCCAAAGCAGCAAGGCTGAGAGTTTGAAGGTCGGATAAAAATACCTCTGAATGGCTCCCTGTTTTGTTCAAGATGCTTCTTTACATTCAAAGTGTTTTCTCCTCTGCTCTTCAGCATTTTTCTAGTCAAGTTTCCAGTGGCTTAGATAATGAGGTGCTGTGGTGACAGGAAATGCTCCTTTTATGGCATGATAACTACAATGTGCAGTTATGCTTTTATTACTTGTATCCCATGCCCATTAATTTACCCCTGTTCAAATGATTCCTACTTGTCTATGTAATTCTGATCCTTTGCTCGGTTTACTTTATCCCCCAAGTTCTCACAAGTGTGTCTTGCTGGATATTATATTGTAGTAAAAGGACAGACTGGGGCTGGTAGGAAAATGAGGGTGTCGATAATAACCCTGCCTGAACCTTCTCTTCTCCAGGCTGAACAGTCCCAGTACTCCCAGTCTTTCTTCACAGGAGAGTCTTTGTGGCCCTTTGCTGAACTCTCTCCAATAGTTCCATATGTCTTTTGCACTAAGGATCCTGGAACTGGATATGGTACTGTAGGTAGGGCCTTTCCAGAGCTGAGTAGAGGGGAAGTTTCACCTCCCTCGACCTGTTGTTTGCATCAAAGGACCCTGCTGTAGTGAAGACTGGAGTCTGTACTTCTTCACCAGTCCCAAAGGATCTCCTGAAATAACTGAGAGCCTCATGAAAGACCTTAGGGCATTCTTCAACTGTAAGTGAACCATCCAGCCTGGAATTTGTTTGATGGCACACTCTTTCTCGGGACAGGCATACATTTCAGTTCTCAACAATTTCCTCAACTTTCTCAGCATCAGCTTTCAAATTTGTACTCATAAATTTGTATGATGAGGAACTACATCTTGGAATGCATTCTTTTAATTATACCATAGAAGATTCTCCCCCAGGGAATTCTTGTTTGTACTTTTTCTCTTCCTTCCATTACAGGAATAATTCAGAAGCTGACCTTTTCTAATTTATTGTGCTGTGTAGAAGACTACTGGCTTTCTCTGGCTCTCAGGATGGCTTGTCTATTGGCAGGGGGGCTATCAAATGATCCACCATTCACTACCTTCTGTGCCTCAAAATGTAGGCTTTATAAACCAGAAATATTTTGATTATTCATGTTGCCTATCCTTCCCTCTGCTCTCACCGAGTAAGTCAAGAGATGATGAACTACCTGGGTTTTTAGCACTGTACTTGTCTGCTTTTGTCACTTCTTTTCTTATTTTTTTTTCATTCAAAAAATAACTCGGATGGTAGGTGTGTGTTACCGATGTTCCGGTGAAATGTTGAAGATACATAGATATATTATATACATGTTCTTTGCCTCAAGCAAAGGACATCCTAGCTCTGGAGAGAGGCACCGTGTGCTTGACTGCATTCCTTATCAGCTACCTTTTCTTGACTACAGGATCTGGGAATCTCCACTCCTCCAGGCTGCCAAAGAGAACAATCTCCCAGCCATTAGAAAACTTCTCACTGATGGCACATGTGATATCTATCAGAGAGGTAACTCAGTTATTTGTGACAAATGGTTTTCTGTGAAGGGCAAAAGCCTGCTAGAAGCAGTGGTTAATGTTTGTCAGTTTGCTGAAACATTTGGATTGTCTGACTCAAAGCAATTCATTCTATATTAGCAGCTTTAAAACAAAGTGAGTTTTTTGACTTGGGAAGCTCACCAAACCTTGAAGGAATGGTGAAGATCAGAGGTTTACAAATTGAATGGGCATTTTTTTCTAGAGGGACTGAAGGAGGTGGTGTACTGTGGTCAGTGGAAGGGCTGTGTGCTCATTCATTTCATGCCTGAGTCTGTGCCAAGGGTTAAGGCTGGTCTGGCCACTAGGTGATTGACAGATGCTCCCAATAAACCCCTCTCCCTTCCTGGAAGGGGAGGAGAAATAGAATAGGGGAGAGAGACTGATGGGTTGGAAAAGAAAAATAAATCAGCTTTAATGAAAAAAAAAAACAACCCCAAACCAAATATATAACCCAAAGCTGCCACAACACTTACATCACTGTCACCACTGACACTGTGGGCAGGCACTGGGGAAGTCCCAGACTGGATCTAGCAGCAAGAATCAAGTCCCAGGAACCAGATTTAGGGTCTGGATTCTGGAAGTGGATTCAGGAACACATAGATTGGGACTGAGGGTAGAACTGACAAGAGTCCTCAGATGCTGGCCCTTGACCCTTGTGATCCCTCAATTTTATACTAAATATGATGTATATGGGATGGAATACCTTGTTTCCAATACCTGGTTTTAAATTAGAAAGGAGGGGATTTAGATGGGAAATAAGGAAGAATTTCCTTACCAGAGAGTGGTGGAGCCCTGGAACAGGCTGCCCAGGGAGGTGGTTGAGGCCCCATCCCTGGAGACATCCAAGGTGGGGGTTGACAGAGCTCTGAGCACCCTGCTCTAGTTGAGGCTGTCCCTGCTCTCAGCAGGGGGGGTTGGACTGATGACCTCTGGACGTCCCTTCCAGCCCAGACATGTCTATGATTCTATGTTTCTCTGTTGAGGGTCACCAGTCCTATCTGCTCCTCCCTGCAGGTGTGGCCTTTTGCTTTCTGCACGCACCAACGTGGTATATAAGGTTTAGCAGGGATATATAAAGTATGTAAGGTTTATCTTGGTTTGGATAGGAGCAAGTATAAGCAAAAGTCCTTTTGCATATCAGTCCTTGGTAGTAACCATAGACACCAAGCACTGTCACTTCTAGAAGCAGATACTGTCTTCAAAAATACGCCATTAACTCCAGACAGTGCAGTTGCTTAGAAGAGACTGAGCTGAAAAGTAAAATCACTGAACAGAATTAGTTCTAACTCAAACCAGGACAGTCTGCTGTCACTTACAGACACCTGAAGTCTCTGTTCAACTCTAAGATTTTGATGGACAGAGACTATGAAGTTATGTGGCTGTAACCATGCCATATGTTGTGGTGGCACCAGGCAGTATTCCAGGGAGGACCTAGCACTCCCATAGCTCTTCACCCCAAAAAACAGTTCTACTTTTGTCCCATGTAGTGAACACCTAGGTGACTCACATGCTTCTCTTACTGTTTCTAGGTGCAGTGGGGGAGACTGCCCTTCATGTAGCTGCCTTGTATGATAACATAGAGGCAGCAGTGACTCTGATGGAAGCAGCTCCTGAGCTTGTGAATGAGAGGATGACATCAGAGCTCTATGAAGGTAACATTTCAGGGGATGAGGAAAAGGATTCTCTGCAGGGGGAGAGGGCAAGTACTACCCATACATGGTTTAGGAAAGAGGCTTATATTGCTTCTTGTTCAATATAATGCTGAATACACAGCAAAACCAACATACAAATGGCTCCTCACCATTTGTGGAAGGTGGAATTACCTTAAACCCAAGTACACACATGAAAAAATATGAAAATGTGTAATTGAAAAACCCTTAACTATAGGTGGACCTGTTTGCTGTAGTGGGATTGCAAGGATGTGTGCAATTTGCTTCCTAGCATGCTCGTGTATAATGAAGAGATACCTACCTGATCTCCTCTGGAAGGATTAAAAAATAGTTCTTTGGCTGACAAAGAACAGGGATTGAAAACAAATATGGCCACTGCCTCAGAGTCTAGACTCTGAGCCAGGTTTTTAAAGAATGGTTCTGATGGACAACACAGAAATCCAGACAGAATCTTGAAACCTCTAGGATAATAATAATGGGGTTTTAAAAATTCTAATGTGTAGTTTGAATGAGAAGAGCTAGTCTTTTTGGGGAGCTTTGTCTTGGCCTGGTCATCATGTCCCATGAAGGAAGGCATAGGGAGTCACACGACTTTCGGTGTGCTTCCTGGGAAGAGTGTGGCACATCTTGGCTTCCTCCAGAAAAAAAATCCATCCTGTTGGAATTTTTGGCTGGTTGTAATGTGAGTTTTCATTAATTCATAAAAAGATTTAAGTAGAATGGAATCTCTGGAAGATCTGTAGTCCAACCCTTTGCACACAACATAGATAACCTCAGAGCTAAATCATATAACCACTGTGGATGCAGTCCCCAAAAAATTAGATTTACCATGGTGAAATGTGAACTGCAAGCTACGGATCAGCCTGAAGTTGCTTTCTTGAAAGGTGAGGGTTTCTTTCTGTGTCTTACAGGGCAGACAGCTCTCCACATTGCAGCAGTGAACCAGAACATCACTTTGGTGAAGGCTTTACTGAAGAGAGGGGCCAATGCCTGCACAGCACAGGCCACGGGGCACTTCTTCAGGCGCAGCTCCCAGAACCTTCTCTATTTTGGTACAGCTTTACCTTCTCTATTTTGGGACAGCTTTACCTTCTCCCCTTGCTGCTATGGCAGGGAACCAGCAGAGTGATGAGGGAATGTAAGGCTTGCTTCAGGCCCCATCTAAACCAGTAAAACAGAGGCTCCTGTCTCCAGGTGTCATCAGTCACCCACCTTTTAGCAGACAGTAAGACTCCATCTGATTATGTAAATGCAACATAAAAACCAAAGAATCCTACACATTTTATATATTTTATATATTTATATATCTGGCTTCATACCACAGATAGGTTTCCATCGGTGTTCTTCAACCTGACCTGCTTCCTGGGGTCATAATATTGTTTTTTCCCATTCCTTTCTTTGCAGGAGAGCACGTTCTATCATTTGCTGCTTGTGTGGGAAATGAGGAAATTGTACAGTTGCTCATTGAAAATGGAGCTGACATTAGAGCTCAGGATTATCTGGGTATGTGCTGTGGGGCCTGGTGAATTGCATTCAGTGGATCTGATCACTTGAAATTAAATTCTATCATCTGTGCACGCACATCTGTTTCATTACAAACTGTGGGATGAGGGTGTGAGGAAAATTAAACCCATCAGGAAATTGCCGGTGTTTGCACAGGGCTGGGCTATTCCACATACTTTACCCGGTCTCCTTTCTTCTTAGGTAACACTGTTCTTCACATCCTGGTTCTCCAACCTAATAAGACATTTGCCTGCCACATGTACAGCCTGATTCTTGCCTATGACAGAAATAAAGAGGGACCAGGATCACTGGAATTGATTCCTAACAATGAGGGGCTTACTCCATTCAAACTGGCTGGAGTTGAGGGCAACACTGTGGTGAGTTTGTGTGACACGGTTCCCTCCATACTGAAGAGAAATGGAGAATTTGAACTAACAGCATGCAGACCAAGGGAGTTTGTGCATGTTCTTAGTGGGTAGAAGATACATAACAAGCCCCCTTTTTTTTTGCCAGCAGTCTCATGTGGGATCAGAAACCCCTTTTTTATGAAATTTCTTTGTCCTTATGAAAGAAAGGAGTGATTAAAGAATAGATCTTTTGACCCAGTTGTGGAATCATTTGAGTTCAACAGGTATTAACAGAAAGATCCATCCCAAATGATTTTTTGAAAGTCTGATTGAAATGATTGTCATTGCTGTCTAGATTTCATTACCCTAAGTGTGACAAACAGGAAACTTCTTCAGGTATCCCCCAGACATGTATGCACAGACAAGTACTCCATTTTTAATGTAAGCTCTCATCCTTCCCTGCAAGACAAAGACAAAGGTGGTTAGTGTTGGTTCTGTAAATCAGCAAAGGACAAGGTCACTTCCCTTGCCACACTTCTTTCCTGATAACTTGTGGAAGAGTATAAAAAGATTATTTTTTTTCTAATCAACATAAAATTCATGAAATCTACTGTCAAGATGTGGAACTGTCTCGAATAACTTTAGCAATCTGATTAGGATTTAGAGTAAAAATCACTCATCCTTTACCTCAGGCATGAACTGATAATCAAATGGGAATCAGAAGAAGTTCTTTCACTTCTTAACCTGTTGTGGTTGTTCTTGAGAGATATGAGAACTGCAACAAATACCAAGTTCAAGAAAAATGCATTGCACTTCAGGGTTTTAAACAACTTTAGTTGTTCTCAGTGCAAATACCCTACATACTGGAAAGCTTCTGATATCCTCAACCCCCTTCTTTTCTCTTCAGATGTTTCAATACCTTATGCAGAAGCGGAAACACAGTCTCTGGTCCTTTGGCCCCTTGACCACTGTGCTCTATGATCTTACAGAGATTGACTCCTGGGCTGAAGATCAGTCCTTCCTTGAGCTCATTGTCTCAACCAAGAAGAGAGAGGTACTGTGGGCACAACGTGCTTTCTCTGTGCAGTTGGTGGTGATTACAAAAGGAGAATGATGAGCCTGAAGGTTCAAACTCTTTCATATTATCCATAGAGCAAAGTCTTTGTACCGTGTGCTGCAGGGAATATGTGAAATGCAGAAACTTATTCAGGGTCTTAGCACATCTGATGCTTTATAGTTTCTTTTGAGATAAAAAACTTGCAGATGATTAAAAGGACTCAGTATGAGCAAGCTACAAGAAATGACATTTTTGATTCAGTAAAGGGTTCTCTCGCCAAACTCAACGACATCAGCAACACGTACCTCTAGAGTAGCTCTAGAAGTAGCTTTCTATAACTGTGATACTGCTTAACTCTCACAATGTCCCTTTGAGACATGACTATGTTCAGAAATCCTAAATTGCAGTGTGTTATAAAACCACTCATTATTATTATTCCCTTCATTTAATGACACTGCTTGTCCAAGTTATGACTCAAAACAAAGTGTGTGAATTACCTCTGCTGGAGGCTCAAAAAACTTGTGAAGGGTTCACCGAGATAACAACAGCAGAGTTTAATGGCATGCTTAGACAGATCTTTTTAGACTTTCAAAGTACACTACTTTATCAGTTGTAATCACCTTAAATAATCCCCATAGGGGAGGAAATGAATCAGAAGACACTTTAATTAGCACAATTCTACACAACCTTTACTATTTCCGTCTAAAGAGAGCTTTGCACAGTGTGGAAGAAAACTGTGAAACTGACATTTGCTTTTTAAATAAAAAAAATTCCACAAAATTTCTCCGTGGATGGAAATTCATATGGAAATTTGGGGGAAAGCAGTCTATGGCAATAAACAGAACCTAAACCATTATCCTTAAAGAAAGTAGAATGTTGTGCCTCTGTCTCATCCCAAAACATATAGTGCATGCAGATCCAAGATTCCTAATTTCAGAGGATAAGCTGTCCCTAAACACCATAAGATATTATGGTTTATTATTTTCCAAAATGCTCTCAATTATGAGCAATTTTTGCATGCATAACTAGTAAGTCTTTTTTTTTTTTTGATTTTTGTTCAGCCCAAAATGTTTGCTGTCTCCTCCAGAAGGATGTTCTGTGTCACGCCATCCTATCATACCCTCTCAGTTCAGTTTTGGACTAGAGGAGCATCTTCAGTCCCAATCAGATTCCTCTTTTATTAAGGGGTGTGCATACAAATAGGTATTCAGATATATTTTCTGACCCTTACACAGATGAAAAGGGGAAAAAATAGAAGGGAACTAAGCTACAGGACGATTATAGCAAGGTTCAAACTTCTGTCATCCCTTTGAAAATGAAATTTACCCTCCTATGCAAGCAATTCTAGAATACTGACTTCTACAGAAAACAGAACACGTAAGGCTCTCTAACTAGGTTCCTTATGTCTCAGTTCTGATCCTTTAGGTTATTTCTTAGGCTATTAAAGAGTTCTGTTAGAGTCCATTTACTGAAACATACATATTCCTTGCACTTGGAGCGATCTGTCTTTGGCTGACTTAAGGGGAAACAGGGCAATGTAGCAAGAGAAGGAAAACATCTGGAGTGCAATAAGTTTTCCTTTAAGGTAATCCACTCCTGCCGCTTTGACTTAAATCTCCTTCTTTCCAAAGTCCTTTTAATTGCCTGCTAAATTAAGGTAATAGCAGTGTCAGTTTTTCAAAGAGAGCTAATCATCTAAATGACCTTTTGAGATGTTTCCCATCTCAAAAGATGGGAAGATGAAGAGTTTCACAAATGCTGCTGGAGGTAATAGAAATAGCTGTTGAAACCAATGGCACAGCACATGGACAAATGCAGAACACCCATTTGGTGAAGAAAATAATCTAAGTGATTTTCTCAAGGTTGCATGGAAACTTTTGTCTGTAGTTGAAAATAGAATCCAAAGTGTTCTGATAAGGATGAATATTTTGCACAGAGTGTCTTCTGTACAGTGCATTGTGCTGTCTTGCTTAACACAGAATATCCTTCAAAATTGATTCCAGTTACAGTAAAAGACAATTCATGAAGAGAAGTAGTTTTGTATGTGTTTGAATCCCACAGGATTAATAAACTTTCTGACACTGTAAAGTCAGCCCAACCTAATATGTATGTATCTTATACTCAGCAGATAGCCTTGTAAAAGACAATGGGATCTTTCATAAGGGATGCTATCAAATGCAATTTAAACAATACCTTTTATTTGCTGTAACATATCCTCATACATTTGCACTCATGGACCTAGATTACAGGTCTGTCTCAAGTGTTTATATGCCTACCCAGACAGCAAACTTATTCCAGTATCTGACATGCTTTTCTTGCTCTTCCCACTGGTGTCTACAGGATTTATTTTTTACTTTTTATCAAAGCTCTCTACTGGCAAATTAAGCAAATCCAAACCCACTTGAGCATGCTATTTTTGCAAAATAAATTCAGCTTCCTAAGGCTGAATAGAGTAGGTAAAGATGGTTTGTTAACATTCTCCCAGGAAACAGTGTGAATGATGCTTGTAACAAGTGCCCTTATGGCAATTAATTCCTTCTTTCTGTCTTTCTCAGGCACGCCAGATCTTGGACCTAACACCTGTGAAGGAGCTGGTGAGCCTGAAGTGGAATATGTATGGTCGTCCCTATTTCTGTTTCCTGGCTTTATTCTATATACTCTACATGGTCTGCTTCACTATGTGCTGCGTCTACCGGCCTCTGAAACCCCGAACAGGCAACAAAACGAGCATCAGAGACAATACGATCTATGTCCAGAAAATGCTGCAGGTACTGTGTCTATAGGAGTCAGGGCCCTAAAGGCAGCATTGGGCAATTCTCATCTAACCTACTTAACTGGAAAGTCCGAGCGTTTCCCAGTTCCCAGCTATTGCAACTGTCCTCTCTTTCTGCCAGCTGGCCTTTGTCAGTGAGGAATGTGGGGTTCTCTGTCGCTGGGTTTGGGCTGGTTCTTGCGGCCTTGTCAGGCCTAGTTGTGTTTATTACACTAACAGTGAACCTTCTTTTCCTTCTGTGGACCTTCTTTTTAAATTTCCTTTCACGCTGTTGGAAATTTCATTTAAATTTCCATTCATGCCTTTTTTTTCAGGAATCATATATGACATATGAGGATGAGCTGAGGCTGGTAGGGGAGCTGATCACAGTCATTGGAGCTGTAGTAATTTTGATCCTTGAGGTAAGAGGAACAGTGAGCTATATAGTTTTGAGTTTCAAGACAGATTTTACTTCCTAGACAAACATGAGCTTGTGCTCACAACTTGGTAGGGGTTATTTACTTAGTCTAAGTGCTTTGATACACACCTGTGGCAACACTGTTGACAGTATCTGTTGGATGAAACAAGAGACTGTGACAAGTACTAGCAAAACTCTAGGTGTGGAAAAAACAATTAGAAGGACTGGCCATGCTCTCAAATACCATCTGCAGGGTAATGCTGCAGTTCCCTTTAGCACAGTCTGTGGGTCCAGCTGAATCTCAGTTGTTGCATGATATTCTTCACCCAACGTTCGTGTGTTTAGAGGTGCTGGGTGAAGTGCTATCTGTGTGTACACAAAAAAAGTTTATAGCTAATTAGCTATCAGTGAGTGTATGGACCCATAACAGGAGTCTTACTCAACCAGAGTTCTGAAGTGGACATGTTTAGGTGTTGCCCTTACCATGAACCCTCTCAAAAAAAAGATAAAGGTTTTTTATAATAAATACATCTCTTGCTTGATTTTATTATAGTATTAGACTGAAGCTTTTGTATGAGAAAACTCAAATTAAAATGTCAAGGAGAACATAAATAAAATGGGGCTTGTAAACAACTTTCCCTTGGTCCATGTATGTTCTAGAAGGACAGGTCCTTCTTCTGGTGTTTGGTGAGGCAGCTGGCCCCAGGATCCTGTGAATATTGGCAGTTACCATGACATTTAATAGTATAATGGAATCCCTCTGAGTTCTAAAGTCAATGGGATGTCTCTCTTAGATCCCAGATATTCTCAGAGTTGGAGCAGCAAAATACTTTGGCCAAACCATCCTAGGAGGACCTTTCCACATAATTGTGTAAGTACACCACTTTTCAAGTCTACTAAATACTTTGTCTCTCATTTTCCCCACGGCTGTCTTTTCTTAGATGAGTCACTTTCTGCATTCTTTTAAGTATTCCTTCTCTTGATTTATTTATCTTACTGGCTCAACTGTTGTGTAGGAAGCCAGGTGAGTAAGATTCAGATAGAGTGGACAGTGTTGAGAGGTCTCTGTGGGGCTCGTGGCTGTCTATGCCTGTCTTGGAATTTTGAAAGGAAAACAGAAAGGAGGGTGAGATTCTATTACTGAACATCTCTTACTCTCACTGTCTCACTGTCTCTTCTTCCCTTGCAGCATCACATACGCTTGCATGATTCTAGTAACCATGGTGATGCGTCTCACCAGCACAAGTGGTGAGGTGGTGCCCATGTCCTTTGCCTTGGTGCTAGGATGGTGTAATGTCATGTACTTCGCACGAGGCTTCCAGATGCTCGGACCCTTTACCATCATGATCCAGAAGGTATAGGACGCAAACAAGTATGGGCTTGTTACACACATGCTGACACCTCTTGCTTTCAGCTTTCCCTAGCTGCAGTGCTTTTTCTGCCTCAGTACCAGCATGAATGGCAACTGGACAAGTTCTTGTTTGCACAGAGGGTTTGGGACTTTCTCATTCTCTCTTCAGAAGTTTCCTTTAGTCCACTAATGGTCTTAGAACCTGGAAAATGTACGCTGGGTTGCATTGTGACTTGCTGGGACAGCTGGGCCTTATAGCGGCTCTGTCTTTTTTTCTACAGATGATATTTGGAGATCTTATGCGCTTTTGCTGGCTCATGGCTGTGGTGATACTAGGCTTTGCATCAGGTGAGTTTGGTTTTCAATTCTGGCTCTTTCCAGGGTAGTAGAAATTATAACAGTCCAGGTTATTCCATATGTATATAAGCCAAGGTTTAAAAACATACTGCAATTATGATACCATTCTTTGGAAAATGAGATTAACACACCTAGCTTTATTATATCCTTGAAGAAAAGATTACTATTTTGAGAACAAATAAATAATCAAGTAATTTTAAGTCATTTTATAACGGAGACCGGTGATTCTAGTCAGGGACTTGTCTTTGTTATGCTGGGTACTGCACAAGCATAGGAACATTTGCAGCTCCTTCCTAGACTACTTTGTTTTGTCAGCAGTTATTATAAGACCCTACTGTTGCTCTTGAAATGTGATTACCATTGTTAACACTCTCTCTCTTTTTTTCTTCCCCATTGCTTTTCTCTAGCTTTTTATATCATCTTCCAGACAGAGAACCCTGAAAACCTTGGGCAATTCTACAACTATCCCATGTCCTTGTTCACCACCTTTGAGCTGTTCCTTACTATCATTGATGGCCCTGCAAACTATGATGTGGACCTGCCCTTTATGTACAGCGTGGTGTACTTCGCCTTCGCCATCATCGCCACCCTCCTTATGCTCAACTTGTTAATTGCTATGATGGGTGACACCCACTGGAGAGTGGCCCATGAGCGAGACGAGCTCTGGAGAGCGCAGGTAAACTAGTTGAGTTGGTATGGGGCTCGCTTTGACTAAAGGATGGGAAAAGTTGACCAGGGAAAATGTGCCAGACAGAGCAATTACTTACTCTGCCATCTGTGTTCTACAGGAGGCACTTTAGAACTTTTTCCCCAGTCTTCATTTTTCTCAGGGCCTAATACAATAAGTCATGTCCTTTTAAATTCTTTGTTACAGCTTCTCTACATCAGCCACCAAATTTCTTTCATCTTTTCTATGAGTCTGAGGTATCTAAGACTACTCCTCTGCACATCTTCCTTCCCATGTGAAACTGTCTTCCAGTATATTTTTGCTATGCAAGTATTCCCACCTTATTTCAAATAGCAACTAGAAGGCCATCCAGCCTTTCTTATCAACCCTGTGACTCCCTAGCTGTTTGTTCCTTACACATGAAATCTCTTGTTAAATAGAATTAAAGTTGCATCTTTCTTCTTTCTTTTTACTAATCACCCTTCTGTGATTAGTAACAATTAGAAATGATTTCTAATTATAGGGATTGACTGAGAGGAGATAGAATGCAAGGTAATGATTATATGCAGGTCAGTAACAACTTTAGATCCATTAAGAAAAATTGGGCTGCCTCTCTTGCTGAAAAGGCAAAAAAAATCATCCAGATAAGTTACAGAGCTCCTCAACAGGAAAACTATTCCCTAGTATTTTCCTGGGAGAAAATAAATCCAGTGGCTAAATGTCATTGTTTGGCCATGTTGGTAAGTTCTGATGATAGTTATTATAGATATAAACACTGCCCTCTTCTCTAGCTTGCAAATTAATTGCTCCACTTGTTGCCTTTGGGTATAAAAGGAATGAAATTTGTGTTTAAAAGCACTGTTGTTTCCTTAAAACAGGGCACAGTTAGGACTAAAATAGTGAATTGCCCTACAGTAAATGGAGTATTGACTCTGATCTTTCTTCATTACATATGAAACTCGAATGAAGTGTGGTAATGGTTCAGTCCTCATGAAACTGATCATTTTGAAAGAGAGTCTGGTTTTTTTAAAAAAAATCCAAGTTCTTTTTTTCTTTTATTCTAAAGGTTGTTGCTACTACTGTCATGCTGGAGAGGAAACTGCCACGGTGCCTCTGGCCTCGCTCTGGGATCTGTGGGAGGGAGTATGGGCTAGGTGACCGATGGTATCTCAGGTGAGTTCTCTTCTAGTACGTATACATAAAGATCCAAGAAGAAGAATGGGATGTTTTCATGCTAATAAAGAGCCTTTCCAGCATTCTGGGGAGGAGCGTTTGGAGTCCTTCCCTCCCAGAATACAAATTGCAATCTGATTGCTGTTTGTGACTGCTAGACAAGCACTGTTCCCTTGAGAAAGCTGTGCAATTCCTGGCAAAATCAGCTGATGTTTTCTTAGCCAGTATTCAAAGGAGATAGACTCCAGAAACTGCATGGCTTGTATGGCATATATTTTTCTTTCAAACTACTTATAAGGAGCATCACAAAACATCACTACTGTGCTTGGTTGGCTGTCCCTATCCAGAAAGGTGCATGTGAAATGGCAGAGGCAGAATCAGTTAAGCATTCAGCAGCAATGAACCACACTACAGATGTTTCAAAAACAGGACAGCAATAATTCAAGGCAAGATTTCTATCTCGTGTGAACTTAGTAACTGTGTAATACTTTGCAATGACTGCATCAGGTGTCAAAATCTTAGGTCCAGGACTTCAATTTAGGCACTGAAATAACAAAAAAAAAAAACAAAACAAAACCAACCCAAATCTATCTGTAGTCTAGGTAACATTAGATTCCTCATTATTTCTGATTTTAATCAATATTTATATCAGAGTGAGAAAAGATCAAACTTTGGGCATGTGTCTTTTCCAAGTGCATCAGCTTTTGCTAATAAAGCCAGAAGGGGGAGTGATGGCTGTATGAAATCAGGCTTTCTGTATAGTTTTTAACAGAGAAATAAACCTTGTGGATTTTCAAGTTTGCTGGGCAGCAAAAGCAGACCCAAAAGTGGTACCAATATACATCACCTTCAGTCCAAGGTGCAGGGTAGAACTTTACAAAAGCAATAGTCAAGCAATAATTCTTCAGGGGACGCTGTGAGAAGAGTGTTGGTTTGATCTAGTTCTGTTGAACTGCATGTGTGTTCAGAAGACAAATTATAAGGAATGTAGAGGAGGGTTTGTGGAAGTGAAACAGTTAAATAAAGGTTCAGCAAAAGATAAACGACACCCTGGGGTTAGCAGCCATGGAGTATTAGAGGGGGACAGATGAGAGTAAAGGAAATGGATGAATATTTGTGTCTATACAAAGGATCTGGAGCTAGAGCCAGGTGGGGGTAGATCTGCCAATAGCTTATAGCTGGCAAAATGGAAAGGATAAGTCATGACTGGGAAATGAGTTAAAGGACAGGAAACCACAGGCAGAAAGAGGTGCTGAAGTCAGTGATGGGGAAGGAGGTCTTGGCGATAATTATGTGCTAGCAGCTACTAGCACTATGCCTGTAATGAGTTCCCTGCTTCTGTGTAGATTTTCTGGAATGCCTGGGTATGTAGGCTTGTTTCTGGGAGGGGATTGCTTCTTGTGGCTCTTTGGTTTTGGTGATAAACTGGTACATTTCTACTTCATTCAGTTCATGATTTTTAATCCTCTTCCAGAGTTGAAGACAGGGTGGATCCCAACAAACACAAGATGATGCGGTACACGGAAGCATTTAAGGCTCAGGATAGGGATAACTATGACAAAGGTTTGGAAAAGCTGGAAATCAACAGGGACGTGCTGTACAAGAAGGAACCATCTGTTCTGTCATTGTCACGGAGCACGTCCAGGACTAGTTCTCACCGTGGCTGGGAGATCCTGAGGCGCAACACCTTCCATCAGCTCCGTGGAGAGTTTGGTCATGCCATGGAAGAGGAGGTCTATGATGTCTAAGAGGCCTCTTTTTTTTATTTTTTCTCTACAACACGGACCACTTTTGCCACAACTGTTGTCTTCTCCAAACTCCAGCAAGCTATTCCCATTCATCAGCCTTGAAGAACTTTGCTGGTGAACAGTTGATGAACAGTTCATGGCATCTGTGCTATGATACATGAATATGGTCTTCTCTCTCCTGCATTTAAGTGTCTCTGCTGTTGCACTGATATTTGCACAAAGATGGTGGGCTTGTTGAGCTGTGGTCTGTGGTGGTTTGTCGTGCTTTATAATGCTCTACAGAAATGAGCAAAAGATGGCAGAGATGGGATTTCAACCATGTACAAAGAAGTGATCAGTAAGCCCTCTCCTAGACTTCCATACAGCATGAACCTTCCCTCTGGTTTCACAAAATCCCAATGCTCTCATAGCACAGAGAGCTGACTGAAGTTCTCCTTTATGATTTGGTACAGAACTGGAAAAAAACCCATATAACTAAGCTCAGGAATGAAAGTAGTTGACACTGTGATAATTCAAAGGACTGTAACTACTCAGCTGGCATTCAGGGCCGGACAGATGTTGCCCTCTGAAGACAGGCAGTCTTTATTAGCTGCATCTTCAACATTGCTATCTTAGCAGGACAGTTTTGGGGTTGATTTGGGTTTGGTTTGGTTTGCTTGTTTTGGTTTGGTTTGTTTGGTGATGGTTTTGTTTGTTTTCTTTTCTTGTCACATTAATGCACTTTAAGCTTTTCAGAAAAAGTGATTGCTGTTCCTGGGAGGATTCTGAAGGATCTGAAGTGGGAAATTCTTTTCCTAATGATATCATGTATGACTTGGTGAGGTGAATTTCAGCAGGGCTATTAATCTCCCAAGTGAGCCAAAGCTGGTCTTTTGTTTTGAAGAGCAGGAGTCTGAACCGTAGTTCTCTCACTTATAACTGAGTCATCAAGGTTGGGCAGTGAGCTACAATACAGTGCTGAAAGAAATGGAGAGGAAATGTTGGATAGATGAATAGGAGCTATTGCAGAGGCAGTTCAGAAACTGGTCTGTGTGTTCTCTCTCTCTCTGAAGAACTTTCCAGTGAACAACTGAGTCATCCCCACAGTTCCCTTCCTGGCATGATGCTGCCCAAGTCTGTCACTTGGTCATCTGCCTGGGACAACTTAAGGAAAGTGGAGGAACGTTCAGAGAAATGGACTGTCACTTCAGGGTGGGGTTTTTTGTATTCTCAGGAGTGTGACGTTTCATTCCAATAGCAGAAGTAAGTGGAAAGCAATCCATGGTCTTAACATTTCCTTCTAACAGGACTAGTAACAGAAACTTTGTTTTTTAAGAAGCCAAGCATTATTATCTAACAATAGACTTTGAGCCAAATCACTCTGTGATAATCAAAGCAGATAATGAAAAAGCTGAATCCAGTGGATTTCTGATTGTATTGAAATATCACAGCAAACATCTCTCTTGCAGGTGCTACAATGCGAATCATGATCTTTGCAATTATGTGTATTTATTTAAATATCCTTTTTTCTCTTACTTGAATGTGTATTTATGCTCCAGTGGAAGACTGACAGAAGACTCTCTCTCTGGAATTCAACTGCATACTTTGGAGTTGACTCACTGTGTTGAATTGAAAGTGTTGCCTGGTCTTACTCACTTGTCAGTCCTTCCCAAAACCTTTGGGATTTGTGCTGGTGGTCTGTTGAGATGGGAAAAATGTGGTAACATTCACCAGAACTGTGAATTGCTGCTCTAACTGTAGTTTCATTTTCTTTCACAGTGAATAGGAAATAGCGGGAAAGGGAAAACTGATGGCTCCCCCCCCCCTCAATGTAATAGTATTATCACTAGTTTGAAAGCCTGCAGAAATACAATTAATAAGGATCTGCATATAGCCATTTCTACAAAAGTACTCCTCTTTGTGACATAATCATCATCATTATCATCATCTTCATCATCATCATAATAAAGCTAGTTTGAAGTATAAGCCCTGGTTCTGATTTTGTGTTCTTCTGCATGACTATAAGCAATAATGAGAATTTTGATCTTGGAACTCAAAACACCATATTGACATTCCAGGAGGCAGAACAGAAGCCTGTTAACAGTGCTAGGCTTTCATAGATTTCTGTATCTGCTCTCCATAAAAAGAAAGGGAAAAAAAAAATCCAGTAGCAGATATTTTTAAGGAAGTGCCTTCTCTTGTAAAATTACATTCTGTAAGAGTTAGCTGTCACACTCCTTGCACAGAACCCATGTACAGAACAACATCAGATCTGTGTGATTTATTTCCTGTCTTTGCAGTTGCCTAATGTAAATAAGGTAGAGAATGACAGAATATTTTGGGTTGGAAGAGACCTTGAAAGGTCTTGTAGTCCAGCCCCCCTGCAGTGAGCAGGGACATCTTCAACTAGAGCAGGTTGCTTAGAGACCCATCCAACCTGACCTTGAATGTGTCCAGGGATGGGACATCTCCCACCTCTCTGGGTAACCTGCTCCACTGTTTCACCACCCTCGTAATAAAAAAATTCTTCTGACTGTTATTGGAATTTGGCTTCCAGTTTCCTCAAGTGACTGATATTTAAAATATCCTGGGAAAAAATATGCTGTACAAAAGGGGGCAGAACATTTTGCCAATAGTAAATGACTTGTCAGTCAATTTTTCCTACTGTTTTTGTCGATGATGAGTTCAAACTAGGTTTCTGAAGAAACCTGCTATAAGCATGTAGCTGTAGATGTTGATGACTTCCATAGCAAATGCTAGAACTTGAACTAAGGGTGACAAATACAAACATTTCCAAGATGAAAAGATTAAGTGGGATATCATTGATTTTCTTGGACTCGAACTGAAAGATAATAAAAGGGCAAGAATAGGTTTTTAAGAGGTACAAGGCAGCTGCAAGTATAAGAATTTGAACTAGGATTCTCGGGGATTTTTTGTCGTTGGTTTGGTATTTTTTACAAAGCAATGAGATCACAGCTGCTCATAATTTTCCTACAACCTCATCTATGTTGCTTCTCTACATATATGTATGTACTGCTTCCAGATACTATCCTTTATGACAGGCATGAAACAGAATCTAATGGATTCAGGTAAGAGTTAGTTCTTTCTTCAGGCTTATGGTGCGGTTGTCTTCCTTAGTCTCCTGGAGAGAGCACCCTGGACTGTTGGAGCAATAGAGACTGTCTCATTCTATTGTGATACACTGGGGATGTAGCTGAGATGTTTGAGAATGCTGGTGTGCTTCTTCCTCCTATGTCTCAATGTTTGGGATGGGCCTCACCTACTCCCATTGGTAAGACCACATGATATCCCACATATGAAATAATCAGGAATGGATCATAAATGTCAGTGCGTAAAAAGGTCACCTGCATGGCATTGTGTCCATAGCTGTGACTGGCCCTGGACAACCTGCAGACACATATCTGTGTGTGGGTCATAATGCTAAAGCAACTGACCTGTAACAAATAGGAATCTTACCAGGGAGGGTCTGATGGAAGGAGTGGCTCACCAGCTCACAGATGGTCATCATAGCTGGTCTTAGAGTATAACAGTTTCATCAGACTCATGGTCTGATGGAATCCGTGCCGAAAGAAGGCATGTGGTCAGTCCAGGGTGCTTGATTGTGCTAAGACCTTTAGCCACCACCTTTTCACAACAAGCCTGGATGTTCTCCTCCTATTCTCTGTGAAGGGCAAAGCCAGGATATTTTGAAATGCTTTTTACATATGGTAGCGATGTATTTCCTTCTCATTTGTCATTTGTGGCTTTGTTCCACACTTTTCTTTCGTGAATATTTGATCTGTAGCCTTGAATGCTGCTCAGATAAAGTAAGGACCACTGGAAGTGATTTTTGTAATGTTTTTAAAAGGGTTTTCCAATATCAGTTGTTGGTGAACTGCCTCCTACAAGAGCCTGAGGGAGCACTCCCTTAGAAAAGTACAAAGGCAGCCACAAAGGTGCTTCTGTTGTTGTAAGATCAATCACTATAGACCAAATGATCTGGTGTCAGAACTACCTCCTCATAATGCAAAATAGGTGACTTATTTAAACTTGACTCTATACGAAAGCTGAAAAGTGAGGGCATTTTCTAACTATAGCACAACTCTTCATTATTAAAAGCAAAGGGGTAAAGTGGTATAATCAGGAACCCTATTTTCCTGAGATCTTCTATAAAATTTTCCTTCACAAATGCTTTCCAAAGACTCAAATGCAAAGATTCAAGCATATGGATGAACGCTAAAGTAATAAGCTCTTTATATAAAGTGTGTCTGCTGACGCTGTCTGCCTAGCTCTCCTATTGACTGGTCAGAGGATATTGCTAATAGCTAATTAAATCCTTCCATTTACAACAGTCATGTCTGTGCTGTTGCTGATAAGTGGTTCTGACATCTCTTGTATCGATTTATGCTAATATCTACTTCCTCTAGATGACCTCTATTTTAACCTCCTGTACATCTGGATTTTCTTTTGTAGGAAAGAAGTATTTTTCTGTTTCTGTCCCTCTGTCCTTCCCTTCGTTCACTACTCCAGCAGCTCCTTCCCTATATACTTCCCTATAATTATCTGAATACAGAATAATCTGTCAGCTTGTCTTTTAAAACTGTATTTTTAGCCCAAATGCCTTTTTTCAACCAGTAGCCCTGGGGCCACTCCTTGATGGGGAAAGATATGATCAAGACTTTCCCCAGTTTTATTACCTGATAGACATACGAGGTACTTTAGTGGGTTTTGTAGCTCTGGGACAAGTAAAATCTTCCTTTTTAATATCACATGCAGCTGATACTGAAACTAATGTCTATAGCCTGTTAGAAAATGAGATTTTATAGGAAAATCTTATCCTGGAGCTAAACCACAGACCCAGCCTTCAGAGATATTCCCCACATACATACTTTCCCCTGAGTCTTCTCCAAATCTTCTACCTCTTAATTGCATCTTCATACACAAGCTTTTTCTGGAGTAGTATGTAATGCAAGGAAGCCTAGAACTGTATTTGTCTGTGGAGCATCTCCACTTATGCACCGAGCCCTGTACAAAAGTTATGCAAACTGGGACATTTAATATAAGCTCTTAATAAAAAACAAAGGAATCTAATTTAAAAAATATAAAATAAGGAGAAACATAACTGCACCTTTTGCAGTTCTGGCTGTGTGTAAGAACTGAACCAGAAGAATGTGGCCCATAGCTGCACAGCAGCTTCAAAAGCATTTTGAGACCTATAGAGTAACACTGGACTTACAGAAAAGTTCAGGCAATTTCCACAGTATTTCCTTTTCTGTAGGCATACCTGAAAAATATGCAGATAGGATATTGAAGCACACAAGATAAATGTGTACTTATTCAGATTGCCTTAAATCATTCTCTTGGGGCTTCACATTACTTCATGAGACATCTGGGCTGAGTTTGGAGGTTTGGGTGATGGGCTTTTGTCTTTTATCATTATTGTGCTGACTAATTTTGGCATTTCTCCCACACTGGTATGTTATGCAGTCATTTAGCCATATAGGCTTGCTGCACAATAATATACAGAGAAAATTAATTGAATGCAATGGTTTTGTTTGGGATAGAGTCAATTTTTCTTAATAGCAGCTTGTGTGGTGCTGGTTTTTAGATTTGTGATTAAAAGGGTGTTGATAACGGAGGGATGTGTTTGTTATTGCTGAGCAGTGCTTGCACAGCATCAAAGCCTTTTCTGTTTCTCACACTGCCCCAGGCACAAGTAGGCTGGGGGTGCACACGAAGTTGGGAAGGGACACAGATGGGACAGCTGCCTCCCACTGATCAAAGGGATGTTCCACACCATATGATGATGTGATCAGTAAGAAAAGCTAGGGGAAGAAGAAAGAAAGGGCTGATGTTTGTCTTCCCAAGAAACTGTTGCACATGATGAAGCCCTGATTTCCTGGAAATGGCTGAATGTCTGCCTGTTGCTGGGAAGCAGTGAATGATTTCTTTCTTTTGCCCAGCCTGTGCATTCAGTTTTTTCTTTACCTATTTAGCTGTCTTTATCTCAACCCACAAGTTTTCTCACTTTTGCTCAAGTTCTCTTCCCCATCCCACTATGGGGGGGTGAGCGAGAGCTGTCTCTGTGTGGCTTTAACTGTCTACAAGGGTCAACCCACAATGGTGCAACATCAGAAAAGGAAAGAAATTTGTCTACGCACAAAGTTGTCTGAGAAACCATCTGAGGCAGCAAATAGGTATGCTTAAGGGAGGCAAGATACCCAAACAGTCCTGCCTTTCCTTAGCAGATAATATCAAATCAAAGGGAGAGATTCCAACAGCTTTCAAAACTGCCTTGAACTTGGGGGTCTAAAAATGGTTCAACTTATTTTACAGGCACAAAGCCAGAATGCACAGCCATTACATCCAGGCTGTGGTTCTTTCAGCCCGTCCTCATGAAGCTACTCAACCTTTTTTTGTAATTAGTAATTGAAAAAAGACCTCTATTTGACTTCCTGAACACCAAATAAGTGCTTGAAAAACACAGACTACAGAGTACTTGTGTTTTTCTTGTACTCTGATCTGATTTTATTTAAATAAAATCTCCACCACTGGGTGACTTGTCATTGGCATGGCGATGCAGGACTTTAGCCCATACAACCTTGATTTTTAAAATCACAAAAAGGGAAACAACATCTGTAGATGTGGCAACAGAGTAGGGGTATGTTCCTGCTACAGACAGCAGAGCACTTCATTCTTTCTCGCCATAGCAATAAAGAAGATTTGAACTATTCTCTTTGTGAAAGGGCAGCTTGGAGGAATTTGTTTTAATGTCTCTTAAGCTTGCTCCAGAGCCGTGTGTATGATTTACTTTTTGAGAAAACACATGAATCATTCCATCTGGAGATGTGGATTCAATTATTCCTGTTCCTCTACTGCGATGTGGTATTTTCTTTGCCAAGTTAATTTTCCTTTCCAGTAACTTGTTTCTTCTTCTCTTTGTCAAGACAATAGACATTGTAAAATAACTGGTTTACAATATCTATTGTCTAATAGAACAATGTTGGGGGGATTTCTTAAGACTCCCAAGAATTATCATAAGTACTCCATACTTAAAAATAAAGGCACTAACTACTCTTTCAAGCTACATCTCAAAAAGAGTAGGTGAAAAATAAAGGAGAGAATCACTAATTTGCTAGCTCCAACGTTACCCAGGTTTGCTAGAATAGGAGTGCAAATTATTTTCCTTAACAAATATTGAAATCCTGGCAGAGCAGAGGTCCAAGTGAATCAGAATTAGAAGATAGTTCTTTAGAAGAAGATCTCTGGAGGTCCCTTACAACCCCTAACATTCTGTGATTCTGTAATACTCTGAAAGCTCCATTTTCAGTTTAGATTTTCCTCATCAGCAGCCCTGGCCAACCCATGGTTAAAATGAGCAATGGAAGCCAAACCTCATGAAAGTTGTTTCCCTGGCTCAGAGACTGACAGTACATATGTGGAAGAGAGATGTTTCCAAGAGACATGAAGCAAATGTAGCAGAAACCCCAAAACACTGGGACATGAGGATGGACACAATGCAAGTGCACACAGCAGATTCTGCCAGGTCTTCTTCCTTATGTATTCTGCTTAAGGCATAAATAGAAGACCACAGTCCTTAGTAAGTGATCTGCCAGTCATAGTGTGAGGCATTGCTTTGGATTAGCCTGAAAAAGTCTTAAAGATAAAAGCAGATTATAGAGGATTAGGGGTGTTAAAAGCAGATACACTATTTATGTTTCTCCCTATGAACTCAGCAACTCCATATAAGGCCGAGGTCAATAAATCCTTTATAGACAGAAGGAGGTAGAATGAGGAAAGAACTCTGATTTCTCATTACAGACAAAGCAGTGTCCATGAGGACATGGAATGAAATAGAGAAAACTAGAAAAACTATCGACTATTGAGAGGGCCAATGACTCCTGTTGATCTGGATGTTCTCACAATGCTTACCAGGGGCAGCAATTTCCTTACAGAAATTAAAATTATAAAAACGTTATCCTTTAGGTAAGCATATAAAGGAGTCTGAGCTTTGAGCTCATTGATATTTGTCTGCCTGTCATTTAGTGTATGTTTATGTGGGCACACTCACAAGTAAGAATTGCTTTCAGCTTCTGACATAGTTTTTTCCTCTCAGTGGCTGTGAATGACATATTGGTGGCTATCAGGCATTCATTTATACCTCAGTCTTGTTTTTAGCTGAGTGGTGTCATGTTAAAAGCTTTTTCTCCTAACAGTTGCCGAATTTACTTAACAAACTGTTAAATTACAGTTGACAGTTTCAGTACCTGTTTGTGTTGGGTCGTGTCAGACCTCCATGCTTCAAAGAGAAACAATGTGCGAGTCAAACTTTCACTCTGAGGAAAATGTGAATGCTACAAAATGTTAATGGATCAGTGGAACTGAAAAAAAAAATTAAAAAAAAATTAGGATTTAGAACTGCAAAGTTAACCTTGAAGGTAAGTGTGGGAAGAAAGAAAGAGTTTATCTGTGCAAACATATACATTGGAGGCTGTTGACTGCTCTAATTAAAGCAATGACAAAAGTAAAAAGTAAAACCACATTCTCCATTTTAAATTAAAGGTGCTGAAAAATAAAAGTTTCAATAGATGTTCAGAAAAATCTACAGCTGTTGTTAGTGTAGGTGAACCTTATATACAGAATTGTCTTGTCTCTGTTTTAAAAAAACCCAAAGAAATGACCAAACTCTGAATTCTGTTTACATATAACAATCCAAATAATCCTCAGCTGCAAGTTTAAGTGATTGTCAGTATGCCTGATAAAACAATCTTTCTTCTCATCAGCAGATACCTTCCCTCTACTTTTTTGAGCAGCATTGTGTCTGTTTTGGCTCCCCAGGAGCAATCTCTTTATACTTCCTTCTTTAATAGCATATCTTTATATCACTTTTTTACTTACACTGTAAATATCTCTCAACAGACAATGCTCTGTACTAGTAAAATTCCATCCAAGTTTACCACAGACTATAAACATTTTCTAGGAACTATGAGCATCATAACAGAAGAGCTGATGCAAAATTCAGTATTCAGGTTAAGGTAACCATCCAAAGAAGATATTTGTCATAGCAGCTCCAGTTTTATGTCTAGATAGTGCTTTTATGCCAGAGTCAGTAACTGGTTTGAGATGGCAAAACGTATCACATGAAGGGATGCTGTGGCAGAGTGTTCATTCATCTCACACCTAAAACCACTGAAGAAATACAAAACCTCATTATGGCATTGTAGAAATCAAAGATGATCAGGATATGGAATAGGTTGCCAAATGACAGATGTGATTTCTAACATGTTGTCCTCAACGACATAAGACTAACTTTCAACTCTACTTTTTAAAGTTGTATAACAAATTAATTAGAATATTCAAATTATCTTATAAAAATTATGTATGCAACAGAAAGTATGGATACAACAGCACACGTAAAGAAGGGGAAAAGCCAGGTGACATTTTAGACATTTGGGTGTCTCATTTGAAGTTATTGATCTCTTCACCTGTAATACATCCTATAAAGTGTTTCCAACAATACCTTAGATTTTGCATATGAGGACCTTTGCAACAAATGCAATGCTAAGCATCCTTCTTTTCATTCATATCTAGTTGCATGCTGATCACTTGCACTGGTCCCTGGTTTTCCCTTTACAATTATATTTTCCAGAGCATTGAGAAAACTTAGTGCTATAAAGTATAGTTTTATCAAGGTATATCAAAGGATATCAAAGTATAGCTTTATCAAGCTACCACCTCTTTGGCAAACTATAAACTAAAAGAAGACAATTAATTCCAGGACATTAGTATTTTCAGATGAAGAAGGGAGAGGCCTGGAAGTTTGGTTTTGTAATGAAACTGATGCCCTTCTGATGTGACCTTACTAGAATGCTAGCTCTTCTTGCCCTTCTGTATTGACAAGCAACATGACATTCCTCTGCTTTACAGGAGCTATGAGGAAGTAGCTGAAGTATGGAACAGGTAAGACAATGGGTTTACATTTCTCCATACTTCCCATCTTTCATGTCCAATTTCTTCAGCATCTTCAGTAGAAGTTGCTTTGTAAATGTAAAACATTGCCTTGAAAACATTGAGCATTTTTTCTTACCTCTTGGGCAGAACTCTTACAATAGATTAAGCTGATCAAAAGTCTTGTATTATAGAGCTCCTGTTCTCTGGATCCCAAAGGAGATTAACACAATGGAATAAACTGCTAAGCCTTCTTGGATCTGGTGCATGTGTTGTAGCAATTCTAGCCATTTGGTGACCATTCTGGTAAAAGCTTACTTTAATATAGACTGGGGACTGGGAACATCCACGCTGCAGGCTGGGCTAAGAAGTGTTCAGTTTTATAATGCTGCACATATGCTTCCACTACCTAAGTGCTTCTTGCTCTATAGACCAAATGATGTGGTCAGTTCAGCTCAAAACTTTCCTCAGTGTTTTGTTTCCAGAGTGTGTCATATATAGCAGGCTTTTACCTGCTTTCTCATAACTTTGAGAGTCAAAACTAAGACTCATTTAAATTTAAAACTAAACTCATTTAAAATTCCCACAGTTTAGAGTGGGCTTAGTTACTGGATCTGTCAATTCAGTCACATACTATCTGAAGATCCCTGGGAGTTCAACCTAAATGCAGACCAAAATTGCATGAGAAACTACTATTAGACCCCAACATAGAAAATTGTTCTTCTCTATGTTCTTATCTGTTCTAATAACAGAACTGTCTTCCCACCAGGACCCTCTATGGCAATATCTTTTGGCTTTGTTTTCTGAGATTTTTTTTTAAATTTGTCTCTTTGTGGAGGTCTAAACTAATCTCAAGTAAGACTGATTAGCATTCTCATTAGGAATCAGCATTTTCTCTACCACAGCATCTGACTTAACACAGCTACTCAGCCCTTGCTTTCCAGGAGCAGCAGGTAGGTCAGAAATTTTCCATGCTTACAATGTATTGCTCACTACAGTCCATAATTCTCCGAGTCATTTACAACTGCCTGATACTCAAGGAGTTGCTAGTGCTGCTGCCCATGTAAGTAAACTCTTGTTTCTCATACACACAACTCTGTCTACATAGAATCTTAAAGGCAGAGCCAGTTCAGACACCAACCACTTAACTGATGGCTATCAGCTTCTAGTTGTGTGAGCTAACGATGCATAGCTAAGTGAATGTGTTTCTCTATTAGAAGTAGTGACGACCTAACAATGTGCTCAAGTGGACTGTTTTCTCCAACAGCCCTTTTGTAATTGCCTTTTGTAAAGCCTCTTTGTGCAGGAAATTGATGCAACTGGAGAACACAATCATTCCTTCTATACAGATGATGTCAGGGCTTGTCCATATGATGATACTTAGAGGTTGTTTTCAAAGCTAGAAAAGTATGGTAGCTTTTTTTTTTCTAGTGTAGAGAGGTGAACAATTTAATGCTGCAAAACTGTATATACTGTGTACCAGGAAGGGTCACTGAGTTTGATTCCTCAGTATCACAAGACAATGTTACCATATAATCCCTTTCACAAACTCAACAAGCTTTAAATAAATCACACAAACAGTAAAAAAATAAAGAAGTCTCTTAAACAAATACAGGATCATGAGAAATATACGAAACAATTACAATGGAAAACGTAGACATACATTTATACACAAGGTCAACTACTTGATTGCAACTAAAAATACTCAGAAGTCAGTTTTTGACACCTATCAGTGGATTTCCCTTGACTTTAACCATGTAAATATTAGGCAGCTGCTCTCAATGGTCAAAAGTGGGAGATTACTCCAATTGGGAACTCATCCTGCTTCAGGAACCTCTCTGAATTACAGAAGAAACTTGTTGGCTATCTGATCAATGACATACCTCGGGAGAGAGCACCCGGCAGACCTCGGGAGAGTGTCTTGCTGAGCTAGGCCATGACACAGGCCTAGTGAACCAGAGTTACTAGGAATTCTTAGCTTAAGTGTGCTACGCGACAAGGAGCTCGTCTTGCCTCCTTGAAGCAGGCTAGAGCTGGACATAAGTAAGTTTTCTGTCAGAGCACAAAGGCAAGAAATATAAAGACTTATTCAAAGTGAAGCATCAGCAGAATAGATTGCCTAATTAACACGTAGCCAGGCAGCGCATGGACAGCAATTAACGGCCAATCAGCATATAGCCAAAGGGGCGCGGAAAGGAGTTAACAACTGCTCACGTGCCCCACAGGAGCAGACTAATGGGTGTGGCCCAACAATCTCAAGGCATTTCAAGCAGGCAGGGCACAACCAGCTCCCGCTTCTCGTCGGTGAGTGTGCTTTTAAAGGTAGAAAACAAAAGTCGTTACTGCTGT
>VWZY01004157.1:0-45132 GCA_013399075.1 Chloroceryle aenea
CCAACCAGATTCTGCCCCATTGTTCAAGATGTTCAAGACCCGCCTGGATGTTTCTGTGTGACCTAGTGTAGGAGATCCTGCTCTGGCAGGGGCGTTGGACTGGATGATCTTTCGAGGTCCCTTCCAGCACTTAACATTCTATGATTCCATGATTCTGTGATTATTTCATTGTTTGATACTGTCAAATTTCAAGAGACTTGGGTGTGGGATTTGCTTGCGCTGTTAATACTTTAGCTTCTATTCTTACTCTGACGACTGTACTCCCCTAAAGCTCAACTTTTGAGAAGGCAGGGGCAAGATACCATTGAATATTAAACTATGTAATATGCCTCCATTGCATAAAGCATAGCAAACAACATACATCAAGTGCATCCCTGGGGTCACTTTCCAGAAATATTAATTTACATTTTTTAATTGCTGCTTTTCATTTCAAACTCAGGTAATACAAACAACATTAAACCTGCCCTTATCAAACAGCTGTTCTTTAGCCAAAATCTCAAGTCAAAGTAATAAAAATGAATACCAATTAAAGGCATGAACCCATTTCTGTATGATGCACTATGCATTAATAATAGTCAAAAAAACCCCTAGCAGCAGGTTTTTAAACACACATGTAAGAAAATAAAGCCGCAAAATAAAACACCTGCTTTGTTATGTAAGCACAAAGTTTAAAACCCACAAACCTGGGTCTTCTTTTAGTAAAGGCCAATGCCTGAGTCAAGAAAATACACATAACAGAACCTTTAATATACATGCAGTGTAAAAAAAACAAAACCCAGAAAACAAACAAACAAAAAATTCCACCCAAACTCCAAAATGACACATTAAAATTTAAATCTGCAGTGCTACAAGCATTCCCTGAATCATGCATTGCATATAACTGGTGTACTTTAATGCACGTAAATCCCTTCTGAACAAATCAAGATGTTAACATAAGCTTGGCATAAGTCCAACTAACATGTGAATATGAAAAAGATATGATTGTAGCCTGTGTTCTTAAAGTAAACAATTAAAACAGATTCCTCTTATTTCTTTTATCACACAAGTTAGGGGAAGGTAGGATAGTGCAGTTACCTGTTAATTTGTACTGCAAAGTGTGGTTGTACCATAGTAAAACATCTTCAGAGCAGAACAAAGTTAGCTATTTCCTAGTAGAGACATTTTCCTTTGATTGTCTTGTGAAGGCCCTTACACTTAAAACCTAAAAAAAAGTGCTCTTTCACAGGAAAGCTCCAAATTTCAGCCTTAGGATAAATTAATTTCATTGGTTTTGACCAAAAGGCAAAAAAAACCCCATACTGATTAAAAAAATCTCATTAGATAGGGTAAAACTTTGTGTTATGGGACCAAAGGAAAGAAATAGGGAATAACTTTTGTCTGACTTAGTCTATTTCCTAGGCCATACTCTCTTCCTAGTACAGTAAAATCTGAGTATCTGAAGATGTGTTAAGAAATGTATTTTCAATATTCACTGGGAATGATAGTAATTTCCTTCTCCCTCGGATGGAAAATTAAGGCTCAGATGTTTAATAACTTGCCAAAAGCATCTCAGCACTTTCTCTGACAGAATAAAAGATATTTGAATGCAGCTTGGTTCTGAGGTTAGAAGTACTGTGAAATCTGATGCATTCAATTAGTCCTGGCCTTTTATGCAAAATTTATTCTGCTATCAGGTTGGCAAACTCCAGTGACAGCATTTCCTTTGATGTCACTTTAATGTCTTCCAGTCAATAGAACAACCTTAGGGTTTTAAAGTTTACTGTTAAACTATTATCTTGGCTTAACATTAGTATTAGAGACATAAAATAAAATAAAATGAGATTTAAGGCATTATGCACAATACCATAAACATGTCAGCTTAACTCCCTCCATTCACATCTTCCTTCCAAAAACATTTCCTTCACTCATACATCGACTAAACCACACCGTAATCGACTACAGTATGCCTCTATCATAACAGTCCCTTTAAAAGAGAAATTCTGTTTCTTAAAAAAGTGCTGAAATGCAACTGATTGCAAAGCAGCTGTGACTACATAACCTTTGCAATACTTTAGAAGCCCTAGAATTCACTTATGCCACAACTATAGCACACACTTCAGAGAAAATGTGCTGTAATTCACTCAGCTTAATGTGAAAAGTAATCACATTATGGAAATGCTTGGTCATTGCATCGTAAGTAGTGCGGGATCAACACTGCTTCATTTCCATCATCTCTTGATTCCTTGTAGGCATTTTTAAAATACATTTTATAGAAAGGTGATATTTTTTCCACCTGTATTTGTTTTCAACCAGAAAATTTCATAGTTATGGTTCTGAACAATAGAGGCAGCTTCTCAGATTTAACCCAATTCTGTGAGCTTTACTGGATCAGTACCCATGCTCATGCATAACTGGTACATACCTACAAACACACACATATATTTGCAAACCACCTTGCACCCAGCCAACTCAGAGGCACACATGACTTGGGTTCCATGTGACCTGAGCTCACTGACCTAACCATGGGCTGCTTTAAAATATCTGAGTGCATTTTGCACTGACATTGTGTTTCTTAAACAATTCTGAAGTGGTTTTAGGGTTGGAAGTGCTGCAGTATTGCCTACTGTTCTTAAACATTACAAACCTACGCCAATCATTCAACATTAATTCCTAGCTGCTATTATATTTCATGTCAAACACACTGTGGAAAAAAACCCCAGAACTTTTTTCTATCTGCTCACAAAGGAACTAACACTGCCCTTTCTCCCAAAATTTTCACTAGAACATCAACGATGCTTGGATTTAAATTACCAAAAATCTAGCCTAGCCCTGATAAACTGCAGCTTCAAACAAAAGGTGCCAAACAACAAGTTAACAAATATGGATGTAAGCAATATCTTCATGGTTGCTGACCACAGTCAGAACACAACAAAAATAAATTCAATTGAGCTTCCAAGAATTATCGTTAGTGAATTAGCATTAATACAGGCAATTTGTAATGAGGTTTCAAAAGGAGGGAAAGTCATTGCTCCAGGCTTTGTTTCACCTCCCTCACAACTGGAAAAGTCATGACTTTTTTATCAGTACATTTTATATAACCTACATAGTAGATTCAGTTCTTAGGGGGGTTTTTGGTTGCTTGTTGTTCTTTTTTTATTCATGTAGTTTCTTGGTTTTACACAAACAGAAACAGATCACACACTGTTACATAAGCAGCAAAAAAGGTTATCACAAGGAATATTTTACTTATTTTGCAATAAGTACATGATTTTGTTGAGAAATGGTAATATTGAATTAATATAACCTTTAGTGTGCTCTATAAAAAAAAAATTATCCTCCAAATGAAAATTCAGTGACCTGTTCTCAGATATATCAGCTGTTGGCTCCTTGAATGAGCTGTAGGTCCTCAACCACACTTTTATTTACAGAACACTGTTAGAGTTAAGATTTAACCCCACAATCTCTATGTCCATATCTTTTATGGGCTGCTAATGACAGGAATTTTTTCCTTCAAGAATAAAAGCCACTGACAGATGTAGAAGTTTATCCTACTTTTTCCATTGAAAATAAACTTTAATAATTCATTTTAATTGAGAATCTTCTTTTAGACCTTGTTATAAGTTTATAAAAAATTATTTTATTCAAATTTATTCCTTATAATTTATCTTAAGAAGCATTTAAAAGAAATTGGAACTCAAATACCTTATTATCATGACTTAAAACTTTTGAGTAAATAAAACAATATTAAATGGTAAACAAGGAAAAAAGAAGGTTTTCTCTTTTAACAAGTACATTACTGCCTGCAGTTATTATAAATCAGGAAGATTTCTCATTGTTATTTTTTTGTGATTGGAGAATTGGTATGTCATCACTGCAGGCTCATTTTTGTAGACACTGAAGATAACAAAGCATCTTGATTTTCATCTTTCAGTCTCCTAATTAATTAGTTATTGAATGAAGAAAACATTTGCTGAAAATTTATTTTCTGTAGAAATAACTATTACTGTGAAAATCTGATTCAGCATTCAAGAGGTTTGTAGTGTGACTTGAAACTTGAGCAGAAATGTATTTATACTTCCCCTCCACCCAGTTAAACTTTGAAATTTTTTTCCCACTTAAAAGTATCTTAAATCCTACTGCTTTAAAGGTTGTTGTAACATCGCAAAAAAGAAGTAAAATGTACAAGGTTTTTTTCTCATTTTAAAACACTTTTCCACCACTGTATCTCTTTGCATAATGCCTAAGTTAGTTGGAGTAAGAACACACAAAATACTTTTGGATGGCATGTTTTGATGACGTTCCCACCTCCCTCCATGAAACATACAGTTAAAAATCTGCTGCCACTCCACTGATTTCACAGCAGTTCCAAATAAGTTATACTCCTCCTGTGTCTATTTGTCTATCAAAGCTTAGAGTTAAAACATTAGCTCCATTGTTCATAATCAGTTAATAATGGAGGTATGGAAATACTTCCTCTCATCATTCCAGCTAGACAAGTGTTTATATTCCTATCTGACTCTGAAGCCCCTCTGTCACCACTCAGCATTGCCAAATGCTCTCTGGCAGTGCTCCAGCTGCTTCCCTGACACACAGCTGGCACAGTCAAAACCCTCTGCTTACATTCTACCCACTTAAGTGGCTGGCATCCCAGTGGATTAGGCTGTTCCTGTGGGCAGAGCAGATATCAATTTTACAAAGACCCGACACTCACTCGCCTTCCAAATCACTGATTCAAGTAGCTCCTCTCATCTCCTGCTTAGAACCACATTATTGAGACCCACCATGTGATACAGCATGCATGGGAAAACTGTAACAAAAATGGGAACATTTATTTACTTATATGGACTAACATGGGACAAGAGTGGTCTGCATTACTCTGTCACACAGACAGTCAAACACACGGGGAGAGAGATGGCAGAAAAAGCAGGATAGATTAAGAAGGGTTGAAGCAATTTTAGCAGATGTTTACTGAGGGAAAGCTCAAGAGACATAAGCAGAGAAGGTAAACATGCCAAAAATAAAATTAATTACAAAAAAAAAAAGGGGAAGAAAAGTCAACACTTTTGGCAAGGAGAGCAGAGCAGAGGTAGACAGACACAAACCTGTAATGGAGACCTCCAAACCTAAGACTTTGGGGTTTAAAGTAAAGTAGGGATAAAAAGGCTGTATCTTAAACACACCACCAAATTCCTGGTTTCATTTGAAGAAAGATACCGCAGTATTGTATCGGAGGAATCCAGGCTCAGCACTGTATGTATCAACCCTCTTTAACCACAAGATGTTAAGCCTTCAGAACAGCCCAGCTCACATACAGAGGACATGAAGAGCCATTAGACAAAAGCCAGCCTGGGTTTAAGGCATTCAAACTGGTAGAAAAAAACCCTGTCAGCTGGCATGGGAAACTACCTCATAAGGAAATTTCACCTTTAGGTTACAAATTGTGGATGCCTGATTTTCTGTGATTTTTCTGGGAAAGAGAACAGGAAAAAAAAGGAACATTAAACTGCTTTCCTTCACATACATATTTAAGGGTCATTCTTCAATTAATGATTTGTAATACTACGTTCTGTACCTTTTGGGAATTTTATTTAAGCACAAGAGCTTTACAGTGGATGTTATCAAGGTTTTAACCCCAGGAACTGCATGAGAACAACTCAAAGTGACTGTGGCAGCAAAATATACACAGCAAAGAACCTTGTCACATAAAAGGCCCAGAAATGTCCCACATTCATACGTTAAACCATTTCCTGGTAGCTAAGAAAGAGCTGAGTATGACACACTGCAAACCCTTGAATAGAAGGTATTCTAAACACTTTAATAGTTTCTATCAAATAACTGAGAATTAAGGAAGAAAAATATGCTTTTTACTGATATATAGCCTTTGAAGAAATCAGACTTCTGCTAAATAAATTTTAGCAAATAACATACTGCGCCCGCAAGGCAAAATATGTGGATTTTTAGGGTTAATTCAATCTAAAAGTTTTCTATTCAATAGAAAAAAAGGTACTTTTCTTCAAAATGTATCAAATTTTCCCCACAGACCTTTCTTGGAACAGTTTTTGAAGAATATATTATTATGAAACAACTTTAATTTCTGCATCAGCCACACAATAGGCAATACTTTAAGTAAACTGTCCAATATAAAGCTTAGTTAATGATGTAATTGCCAGCTGAACTTCTGTAATACATAATTTATCCCAGTGCAAATGCTATCACTGAATACTCTACAATTATTTACTTATTCTCTAAGTAAGCACAGGAAAACATTATTAATCCAATGCATTATTAGCTGAATATCTGTATATAAGGCCCTACTACACATTTACAACATGGTACCAATCACTCTGGGTGTCAGTGTTTATATCTGCATTGCACATTAATCACACCATTGCTTTGTTTGCAATACTAGTTGGTAAGTACACAGTATGCATGCACACCAGAAAAAAAAAGACTACATAAAAATAAGGCTACGTATTTAATTGCCTGAACATGCAGCTATGACTTATGGTTAAACATCTGCTTCTTAGATAACTGAAGACACTATTGTTGAAGTCCCTTACATCACTTCACAAGCTAATAAATTTGCAATAGTACAGGGTATTTCCACTCACTTATAACAAAGAAGGCAATCTAGATTTTGTATTTTTCTTTCATTCCACACATACACAACTGGCAGTGGTATTTCTCAAAGGCTCTGAGCAAGCACCCAGGGGTAAGTTTGAGTGAGCAGGCATGCACAGAGGCAGCCTACATTTCCTTGGGTGATGCTGCTTCTCTGTACCACCACAAGTCTCACTTGCATCATCAGTGCAGCTGATCATCAGGTCAATCATCAGATCAGATGAGCCATGGACAAATGATGATGAAGATGCCCTTCTCAAGCAAAGCAAAGATGTGAATGATTTCTGTTATGACAAATCCATGTGTGTTGCACACTGCTTACCTGATATCCCAACAGTTCAGGTTTTGTACAATACTCAAAGAGCCTTTTCTGCAATACCTGAAGGCCACTGCTCATATTAGTCAAGACACAGATTAAGATCTCTGTAGTATTTGTTCAGATATTCCAGGATCCTGCCCATAGTGTCCTAAGAGCAAAACGTCAGTGAAACAAGTGTTCAGCCAAATGAGTAAGGCTCAGAGTCAAGAGAACAGCTGGGCAGATGTAGATGCTATCTAGGTTGCTCTTTCAGACAAACATAACATTAAGAGCTCTGATTCATGCTCTGCAATAAATTCTGTCAGAACGCTACCTACTGGAGCTCAAGATCAGACACCAATGAAAAAATCCAGCACACACAATTATTTTCCAATGTATATACACCTTTGATATTGGCTATTTATGTAACAGCACCACTTCACCAAAAATAAAGCTACCACCATTTTTCCCAGAATCTTAGCCAACCTCCGCTTCAAGGATGAGAACAGGGAGTGCTGTCAAACACCAAAACATACCATTTTTTTTGACACTGTGACCCTGCATTAGCACTTGGCATCCTCTTCTAAACAGATCATGGCAACCACAGCACCACTGACAAACTCCAGATATAGAAAAAAAGACTGAGGTGTGCTGCACAACCATTTCTGAAGTTTCCAGGTAATTAAGTGGTTAGATACATAAGCAGACCATCAATCTTATTTGAAACTTGAAAATGCCCACCCATCACAAATATAAACACACCTGAAAGAAAGAAAGAAGGCAAAAATATTTTAAATTCTAGAACAAACAGTGAAAGGAAATATTTTTCAAGTATTTTCAGATAGTCTGAAGTAAGAATTTATGCTTACAAAGTAAACAACTAAATACTGAAATCTGCCTGAAGTAGACTTTGGGCAACGTAACAATCCCTTAGGAACGGAGATTGTGCCAGGTCCTGATGACTGAAGAAAGAAAAAGGAGCAAAGGACTATTAAGGAACTACAGGCCAGTCACCCTCACTTAGGTGCTTGGGAAAATCATGGAGTAAATCCTCTTGAAGCACATTTCCTGGCACATGAAAGTGGTGGTGACTAGGAACAGTCTCCATGGATTTAGTAGGGGTAAAACTTGCCTAACCAAACAAATTGCCTTCTCTGACACATACTGGATATCTGAGCAACATGAGAGTGATGAACATCACCAACTTTAACAAGGCTTTTAACAGTCTCCCACAGCATTCCTGTGTAATCAACTTAAGATGTTACACTCTGGATGAGTGGACAACTAGCTGGGCTAAAGAAAATGTTTAGCTAATTGTGCCAGAGGGTAGTGGGTAACTGATAGTACTCTGCTCTGCTGGAAACTCCATGCAGTTCACCACAGACATACATTCCCAGCATCTGGAAATAAAGTTCCCTCCCTGCAATACAACATGCTGGAGCTGACTGCACAGGGACAGCTCTGCAGACACAGCCCTTGGGAAGGTGGCAGAAAGCAGCTGCACAAGAGTCCCCATGACCCCAGCAGCACTGGGGGTCAACAGCTGGAACAGCAGCACAGGTACTACTACATCCTGAGAAGTGATCAGCCTCCTCTGCTCTTCACTCATTAAACCACATCTGTATTATTGAGGCCAGTTTAGAGCCCTTCAGTACGAGGCAGGCATCAACAAACCCATCAGTTCAACAGAGGGCACCCAAGATGGTTTGAGATCTAGAGAACTTGTCCTGTGAAGTGGGGCTGCAGATTCAAGGTCTGCTTAGCCTTGGGAAGGGACATTCATTCATATCTCTATAGCAGCTCCTCAGTATCTATAAGGAGGTTATGAGATGACAGATAAGCTCTTTATTATAGTGTATGATGGAAGCATAAAACCCAAGAGGAGATTCATACAAGACATAAGGAGGAACCTTTTCATTCTGTTGGCAGTCAAGGAATGTAATGGGGTGTCCACATTGTGCAGTCTCCATCCTTAGAGGCTTTCAAAATAAAACTGGACAAAGCTCTGAGTATCCTGGTCTAATTTCATAACTGACCCTGCTTTCAGCAGGCAGATGGACAAGAGACTTGCTCACATCCCTTCCAACCCGATCTATCCTACAGTTCCATAGGATACTTCCTACTGCTGAAAAGACCATCGCTCAGTGAAGTGCTTCCTGGTAACTCACTGACTGAGAATCTGAAAGGACACTGTATTGAGTAAGGTCATGATACTAACTGGACTACTCAGTCCAACTTGTCTACTCAGACTTCAAAGATTTCTAAATGAGATTTGGAGTCTAGAAGGAAAAATAAATTAAAAAACCAAACATTATTTCTTAGTCACTTGAATTAATATATTTGTACTGGTTTTGTTTTGCTGTTATGTAAAATCACGAGGCAACTCAAGTAATCCTTGTTTATTAAAAATGTGATGTACGACTTATTCTAAAATTTGTAAAATGTTTTAGTATCTGCAAATAAAAGCATTTGTGAATCTGGTATTTTTCCTACATAATGAACAGAAATTGGCCCATTCCCAAAGAGCCTCACTGCAGAGGCCAGATGGGGTAAACGCAGGAAAAAGGGAAGGTCCCTTCCCACACATGTAAGTACTGATTCAGCGAGGCTCAACATTCAACATTTCAAAAGAAGGAATGTTACATTTGCCTGTCCAAGCTGGAAAAAAAATCTTCTAAAAGAAATGCCTTTAATTTTAGAAAGAAACTTCCTAGACTATTCAACTCACCATGATGGAATGTGTGTTACACATGGCAGGCTCATGAGAAAGTGTTCGTTTCATGGCATACAAATTAGCAAGCTACTAAAATACCTAGAAGAGAAAGAAACATATAACTTTTGGCCTATGCTCTTAATGCAAGGCAATTTTCATTCCCAGAACAGGGTGATGTTTTATTAAAACTCTCCCCAAGGAAAAATCAAGGTGCTGTTTTGTCAGCTTTTTATGCAGCAATTCAGCAGCTGAGCATTTGCATTAATTGAGTATGATACCGGTGATGATTCTCTTCTGCAATCATTGGACATGCTCCGTTTCTCCTCCAGATGGTCTTCTCCCAGGTCCACAAAATTGGCTGGGTAGTTGATGTCCTTTTATGAATTGACAACTATCCTAGCAGTAAGCACGATTTCCTGACATTTTCAGAATATATCAGAAAATGCTGGGGTGCAACTGTTTTCACTGGGTGTTTTGGTTTTAGCGGAAAAAAAAAAATCCCCCCAAAACACAGAGGGATCATGCCATATCTAGAGATCTGGGCCCACCATGTTCAGGTGCCTCGCCTTTGGGAGAGTGAGGAATAAAATTTCACACAAACATGCTGAGCACCACTCTATTCCAGATGGAGGAAATCAAATCCAAGCACTGCAGTGGCAGCAGATATGCATCCACCAGAGTAAATCACCCATTGCAACACAGGAGGTCAACAATCTGTTAGGAGTTAACATTAACCCCAAAATTATCATTGAGAAATCTGACCAGAACCAAAGATAAGATTCTAGAAATTTCAAAAGCTCATCTTTATTTAGCTGCCTTCCCCTCTCTGTACCTTATCAGTATGGTTTTTTCCCCACACCTATGTAACATAGGTAACAACAGTTGACTTAAAAGCAATACCTGGTCCCACTGAGGGTTTTGTTTTCACTCCTGGTCAAAATCTAGAATTAGCTTTATAAACATTATGTAATTGACCTGTGAGGTTCAATAGCTCAGAACATATATTAACAAAAGCTTAGCAATATTCAAGAGGGATTGAACATAATGATTAATAGCCACTGTAACTAGGCTAAAAATTGCAAGAACCTCAATCTTCATGCTCCAATGCACAGACTTACAACCAGCTGAGATCAGGAATAAATTTCTCCTCACTACATTACTGTGAAGTTACGGGCACTGGGAATAGTTCACGGCTTTGGAGACTTGCAGGCCCTTCAGCTTCCTTCATTGATTGGAAAGCATCTACACTGGTCCTTAAACATCTTAGAAAGCAGGACATTCCTAGGGAAGAACTGTATAAATTAAAGCCATCTCTGACAACTCTTCATCTCAACCAGTTTTTTAACTTTTAAAAAATGGTAATGTTGTACAATATCATTAGAAAACTGACTCCAGAACTTCACTACTTCTTGGTGACTGGGAAAAAAAGCTGTATCACAGACAACATCTGCCAACACCCCTCCATCCCCAAACACACATAAACACACACAAAAAAAACCCAAACATTTCTGGCAAATCCTTTTTTAATGAAAACTGGTTGCAGAGAGGTTTTTCTATTTTGTTCTGTTCTTATGAAAAAGGGGCTGATTTTTCAGTAGAAAAATGTCAAGAACATTAAAGACTTTCTAGCTTTCACTCCAAAAATATTTCTATTTAGATAAGACTGCTCTGTGTTCCACTTGCTCTACTTTTAATTTCCCTCACCCATCTTTCTCAGGCTGGATTTCTTAATATGAATTATGTGCTCTCTGCCACAATTGTAAATGTAAATTCCCACAATGTATTTCCCTATTGTAGGCCATCGTGTTGCATTTAGAGATAGAATTTACAGCCTAAGAATGAGATGTGGAGGACACCTAAGATCTAATCTTCATGCAGTGATTGCCCGTTAACTTGGGGTTCACTGCACTGGCACTTCCAAAGTCAATAATTCCTGAACAAATTGTCTTTCATTCAGATTGTCATTGCTTCATTCAGAAGGTAAGACTTCTCTTTAGTTGTAGCATTTACACTGACTTTATGGTTCCTTCCATCTTTAACTTCAAACATTTAAATATTCATTACTATTTTGAACAGTTATCTTTTCATAACCATCCCAATGTAGCCAAATTTACCATAGCTCACTAGAGATTTCTGCAGTAATATTTCATTATTTACTACTGGTCTCTGAAATCCTTCTTGCTTACCAAAATCTTTCCCACACTAAAGGACAGAACGACCAATTCTAGACATTTCACTAATAGCATAACTAATTAGTATATGAATTTCTTGACTTTACAATTTGAACGAAGACCATGTTCTCAAACAAAAAGTGTTTTCCTACTGTGTAATAAACAAAAATATAAACACAAAGCACACAAAATATATGAAAATCATGAGGTAAAAACAAGAACTAAACTAACCACAAAAGTGGGGAGAAAGAGCTTTCATTGTCATTGCCATCTGAAAAAATGAAGCATCACCATATAACAAACTAAATAAATTATTCTTATATCAATAAGGAAGAAACATAAAAGCAAAGTAAGAACGGGGTTTATCACACAGTCAGAGACCAGGGCACACTATCTGTCACTCTCAGTTAGGTAATCTGGACAAGAACCTTCCTGATGGTAGCCAAGTCTATATTAAAGTCACAAGATATTTTTATACTCCATTATGAAGGAGTAGGTGCAAAGTCTGAAGGCTACAATATAGCATCTAAAAATGCAAAGGAAGAATAAAGTAGAATTATTTTGTTCCTATACATACTCAGAACAGATGAACCAAAACATGAAAAAAATGACAGATATCAAACTGTCATCTGTTACCATGCAGCAGAGAACTAGAAGGAGGACATAAGGATGAGAGTTACCAAGAGTTGAAGGACAAATATTTAAAAATTTCATTTTCAGTTACTTGGAGTAATAAGGAGTCACGCCGTCTCCTAAGATGGCAGGTACACTCTCTTCTGTACTGGTGAGGATACAAAGTGCAGTGAAAAAAAATGTCTTAAGGGGGAAACTAGAATTAATGTGGAAAAAGCCAAGAGCTTCAGCAAGAGCCTCACAAGGTTTAAACACACTTAACTGGAAGACAGTTTGATACACGGGGCTCTGCAACTTTATTGTGAAGCAGAAGCCACAAAATCATCCGAATGTGCCTTGTTCCCTCTACTTCTATGAAAACTTCAGTCAAAACCCATAGTATCAATTACCTTGATGGTGCTGTGGGCACAGTTAAACCTTCGGGGGGGAAAAAATAAACATTGCATTTACTTTTTTTAAATACCCTGCTTTGAAAGGTCTAGCTCAATTTGGATGAAAATGTGGAAGCAAGTTAATTCATAAAGCAAGAGTGACAGAACCTAGAGAGAAGAAACATAAAATGAAGGGAAAAGTGTTTTTCCTCCTCCTTTTTTGCTACATTTTTACATGTTAAGGAAAACGGAATAAAAGAAATACCTTAAGTTCTTTCTTCCCTGTAACTGAAAAGATGACTCAATGAGTTTTTATTATTTATTCATTTATCTTTATGGCAGAATTTCTCCCAAGAGACCAAGACAACCTTCTCAAAGCTGCTCTTGTATAATAACAGGATGAATAAATTAAAAAAAATTCACTTCAACAGTTTTCAAAGCAGATCCACATTCTGCCTACAGATATATGCATTCAATTCTCAGTAACACCAGCAGGCACTCTCCACATACACCAGTCAGTAGCCTCTACAAACCCAAAACCCAAAGAATGAAGCTTATGAGGAACAGAAATGAGCACATCAACTGTGACCACGTAAGCCTGAAAGGACACAAGCTGCACTCCCCTGACATTGGTACCAAAGACAGAAGTATTACCAGACCTGCAAGGTCAAAGACAAAATAAATCAGTTTAATGTAGGCAATTCTTGAAGGTCAAAATCAATCCCTGAATCAGGTGGTCTAGAGGAGGAATATGAAGCTAACAGGATTATGTTTGTTTTAAATACAAAATTAGAACAAGGCTGTCATTTCCAGCAGCCAGAAAAAAAGGCATTAAAGCCCAGTGGGTCTCAGTTCCTATTCTGGCCTAGGATAATTACTAAGAAGAAGCTGGAATGTTTTATCTGGAATTCCTTCTGAACAGCACAACTGCCCACAAGAATTTTGGTCCTACTACAGTTGTGACGCTCCAATATCACAAGTTGTTTCAAAAAAACCCACACATTAAAAACTACTTCTGAAACAAAGAAGCTGTTCAGCATTAAAATTAGTGGCCAGAGCTTTGTTGATCATACAGTAATAGATTAACTTCATATATGATGCAAAGTCATATATACTAAGGCGTCACACAACATCCATGTAATTAAAACTACATTTAGTGCTTAAAATTTGCCAGCCACTTCACTTATAAACAGAAAGAAGGTACTCTCAAGAAAAGAGCCAAGATCACCTATATTTTCATGTCTTGTATTAGCCTTGCAAATGTACAAAAGAAGAGGAAGCAATTTTTCTTGCTATAAATCAGTGCTTTCATGAATAACTTCTCTGTATTTCTTGAACCACTAGGACATTTTTTGGAATCTAGTAACCAGCTGATGGGAATGAAAGCTTGAGAAAGGAGACAAAATGCTCTGTAGTTTATTAGCTGACACAAAGTGCATCTCTGGTCTTTGCCATTTTGTATGATTACATTCTATGACAGTAATGCATTATTATGCTCACACACACACATGATAAAGTACATGTTTGACTCTCAGTGACATTTACATATAGGAGCCTTGTTGCTTCAAATATCTGCAGGCATGTTCTGTAGAGTCACATCAGCCCAAGACTGCATTTGAAATGCAAAGCAGATCAAGTCCATGAAACTAGAGATGGGACTAGGATTAATTCAGAATTTTTATTTTAAAAGTTTCCAGTCTGTCCCAACCCTATTGCACAGAATTCACTACATCTTTTATTTCTCCATTATGTAGTGCATAAATTACTAAAATAGCATTAAATTTACAGAAAAAAATAAAGAGCAGTTCCTGTTTTAGAGCAGTGGAGCTGGTTGCTCTTTGTATGAGGTTACTTTCCCCAGCTCTTACCACCATGTCTACTACCAACTTGCTCTTTTCCTAAGAGAGCATTTTTATTTGCCCTCTTTCCTCCTCCTCAGATATGCAGTTTTTCTGTATGCCACTTGGACTAACAGGCAGTAGAGACTTCACACTTGCAGGCACTTGCCAACCACTCATTATGATTTTCTTTGCTCACTTTCAAGTGGAAATGCCTGTTAGAATTACTAGCACCCAGACAGATGTTACAGTCACTTTGGCTAACCGCAGAAGGATATTATTAACACCTACTTCTCAGCAGAATAAATGCCACTTGCACTGCAACAGCCCTTTCTTCAAAAGAAGCCATCTATCTCTGTAGAGCAGTTAATAGGTTTTTGGCTCTAGAGCCCCTCCGGTCATGACAGGCCAGCAGCAGAGATCAGGGCACGTCTAATATGTGCAAGTCTAATCAGCAAGAGCTGCAGCAGTAATGCTGCCCCAGTGCAAAGCAAAGCTCTGTCTGAGAAGCATCCAGTTGGTGCATGGGTTTAGCCATCACTTTCCAATGAAAATTCCATCCCACGGACAAGCTTTCTCCTAAATGAATTGCAAATTATATACCCATGGAGTGCCAGCTGCTATTGTTTCTCTGTAGCTTTCCTTTGGTTTTCCTCTCTCTCCCCTCTCAATTAATGCAACGATATTCATGCCCTGTCATGTCTTACTGTTTAATTATGTACTTTGCGGAACAAAGCTTTAAAAATGAGACTATCAAGCTGAAGGGGGGATGGGGAAAAAGCAGGATAACCAGATGTGCAGAGAGAGAGGGGGAAACAAAGGGCATTTTGAAAGGGGAGTGAAAGAATCAGGATTTGCGTGGAGAAGAAGGAATGGAGAAACAGAAACAGAACAAGACGATGCACCTAAGATGTATTGGTTCAGTCACTTTATTATATATAAAATTATATGTGGTATTAAGTAATGCAACCTGCAGTTATCTAACGTGATTTAATAAGTACTTGAAGCTGTTTACTACAAGATCTCAAGCTGCTCCCATTGCATGAAGCAATGGACACACACTTCTTGCTGGCAGAGAAAGAATGCTGCATTGTTTTATTAAACTGGAAAAAAAAACAAGTCAGTTGAAAATATATTGGCAAATCTTGTGTTAGAAGGTATATTTCACTTGCATTAGTTCAGACCAAAAGGGACTATGTAGAACCACTGCACCAATATTTAATTCGGTCTCAGTAAGCAAGACAGTTTTTCAAATACTGATTTTATCTAAACTTTCTTTATCCACTATACTGCTAAAATTTAATTTGCATACATAGTCAAGGGAAGATAATTAATGAAACAGTAGCTGTTTTATCATATCCTACAACTTGATTGCTGTACACGCTGTACTTTACAAACAGTAGGGACTCCCAGAGCACAGTTCTGGAATCAGTTTTGAGTGGGACACTAAAACTGTTAGAAACTAAAAGTTTTTCCAGAAGCATTTAGTCTCACTGTACTCCTAAAATATCCTTGCAAAAATAGTTATCAGTAATATCAAGTATATTACATTTTGCCATGTCAAAATATTTTGTACCAAAAATATAAAAAGAGAATAAAGATTTCTATGCACTAGTGTAGGAAAGGACCAGCAGAGTTCTTCACATCCCCACTAAACAAAAAATTTATGGCACCACTCTCATATCCAGAGTGACCATTAGGGGAAATTAAGTTTTTCTAGTTTTCCAATTTGTACAAAACCATCTAGAATCCAGCTGCTTCCAAACACTGCCAAGTGAGCCTAGGAGCAAGGGGAGGTTTGCTGTTTGCAACAAGTTTGGGTCTCTTGTGTCATTTGCTATGTCTGTAATGGCAGCGTAACAGTCAGGAATGGGACATCTTTCCACTTCCCATTATATCATGGAGATAAAAATAAATAAATAAAAATTGAGGACCCCAGTTTCCTTTACAATTTTGAAAATCCTTTATCCAGCTGCAGTAACTTCAGGTTTTAAGTGTGATCTGGTAGATAAGCCAGCCATGCCTGTGTCTCTGAGCTATATATTTTTAAATATGTAAAAAACACATGAACATGATGCTGATTATCATGATACAACTGGTTCTCAGAATTACTATGTAGGCAGCAATTCTCCCTACTTCTGTATAGGATTGGAGCATGATGCATTCCACATCCACCTGAACTAGAGCTGTAAAAATATTTTATAGAAAATAGCTTGCTCAGTGTTGGTCTACCTCTTCTGGCATCACACACAATATATATCAGTCTTCAAATATTATTTGCTGAACTTGATTCTCCTGTATTCATTGCAGACAGAGAGAAGTTTATTTTTAGTACCAGTCTCTTGCTGGCACTAAGAATAAAAGAAACAGCTTTACAAATGAAAATTAAGACTTTAAGACAATTTTCAAAATAAAAGATAATGTTGTCTTTGGACAACAGAGTTAACAGAAGCATTGATTTAAGCAGCAATCCCCTTAGAAGTAAAGCAATGAAGACCTCTGTATTTTGTAGCAGGAACCTTCAATAACAAAATAAAACTCAAAGAGAACTCATTTGCTTGCCCACATTTTAATTTAATACCCTCCAAACTGAAGTTACTTCTCACATGACAGTTTATTCCCCTGCCCTAAAGAAGCCCAGTACATGTGAAAGGTGATTCATCAAAAGAACTGTTTGTTTTAAATCAGATTAAATTTTAAATTTTCTTCTGACTTATTTACTCTGTAGCCTAGCTGTCTTCATGAAGTTTATTACTTTCAAACACCTAATGTAACGAAACATGAAAGGAGGTTGTGACCATGAAATTTAATGCAAAGGAGCCCTTTCAAAAAAGGTAATACTCAACATTAAACTTCTCAGTCATAAAACTGAGTGAGCTTGGCTAAATCTTCATGCAAAATTAAAGATACAGAATCATAGACTCATTTAGGTTGGAAAAGACCTGTAAGCCCTTTGAGTCCAACTGTTAAGCCAGCACTGCCAGGTACACCACTAAACCACATCACTAAGCACCACATCTAAACATCTTTTAAATACCTCCAGGGATGGTGACTCCACCATTTCCCTGGGAAGCCTGTTCCAGGGCTTTATAACCCTTTCTGTGAATAAATTTTTCCTAATGTCCACTCTAAATCTCCCTTGATACAACTTGAGGCCATTTCCTCTTGCCCTATCCCTTGTTAGCTGGGAGAATAAACCAACCTCCACTTTGACTCAACATCCTTTCACAGGTAATTGTACAGAGCAGTAAAGTCTCCCCTCAGCCTTGTTTTCTCCAGGCTAAACAACCCCACTTCCCTCAAGTCCTCACAAGACTTTTTTCTCCAGACACTTCACCAGCTTTGTTGTCCTTCTTTGGACATGCTCAAGCACCTCAATAACCCTTCTGTAATGAAGGGCCCAAAACTGAACCCAGCATTTGAGCTGCAGCCTCACCAGTGCTGAATTAGGGAAAATATTGATTCCCTAGTCCTGCTGGACACACAATTTCTGATACAATACAGGATGATGTTAGCTTTCTTGGCCACATGGGCACACTGATGTCTCATCTAAAGCCAGCTTTTGACTAGAACCCCAGGTCCTTTTTCACTGGGCAGTTTTTCAGCTGCTCTTCCCCAGGCCTGTAGCATTGCCTGGGGAGGTTGATGACTCAAGTGAAGGACCCAGCATTTGGCCTTGCTGAACTTCATCCCCTTGTCCTCAGCCCATAGGTTCATCTTGTTCAGGTCCCTCTGTAGAGCTTTCCTACACTGAAGCAGATCAGCACACCAGCCTAAATTGTTGTCATCTGCAAACTTGCTGAGAGTGCCCTCAATCCCCTCATACAGATCATTGATACAGACACTAATAAGAACCAGTACTGAGCTCTGTGGAACACCACTAGTGACCATCTCCCAGCTGAATGTAATTTCATTCACCACCACAACTCTTTGGGTGCAGCCACCCAGCCAGCAAAGAGTACACCCATCCAAGCCATGAGCAGAGAGTTTCTCCAGCAGAATACTGTGGGTAACAGTGTCATAACCCCAGAAAGCCTGACCACCTCAAGGTTTACAGAGTCCAAAGCCTACAATGTTTATGTCCTTAGACATGCTTTACTAAAACATGACTACTAATCAAACACAACTACTAATCAAAAGTCTGGTCATCAAATGACATGACTATTGCTGCCAAAACCAGTTTAATCTAATAGGTTGCCAAATGCTTTAACCCATGCTGTGTCTCACGTTGCCTACAAATTAGTTGTCTGATTTTGGTTTGGGTTTTTTTAAGAGACTTGCAAAATCAAGAACAGAATGTACAAAAAAATACAGAAACTAAACAGCCCTTTTACCTACAAATTACTGCCATGACAACATTTCAAATCCAAAGGGGACTTAAGCAGGAAGAAAGAACTGCTCCAGAGACTACAACTATTTTATAAATCAGAAATTAAATCATTAATTTTCAACAGATTACTATAGCTAATTCTTTTGTTTTTAAAGGCAGTTCCCACAGTATAATATACCCCACCACATATCAGGCTTTCAAATGGCAAAAGGCCTTACTTAACTAATTAAAACAATGTAAACTGGACACAACCAAGATTCTTCCAGCTTTCTCAGTCAAAATGTAAACTTTAATTCACATTGAACTTGCACCCAGCTAACCAAATATGTGTGTGACACCTATTTTCAGGGTTCAATTATGTCAGTAAGAAAAATAATTTTATAGTAAAGGAAATGTCACTCTCATACAAAAATCTTACCACCCCATAGCAATGCATTGAATAACAAATCACTGATTCCTGGCAATAGCTGGTATACATCAAATATCATCACAGTTCATTTGAATAGCCATTCCTGACAATGGATACAGACAACTTGATATCTGTTTTCCATACTAAAGCTTTTAAAATACACTAATTCATTAAATTGTGGACTTGATATGTTTTTAAAATTCCTTCACCCTTACCAAAAATGTAACTGCCACAAAAGAGATGACCTCTGAATAGTCATTTGGAAGGGCATTTATATGCTAAAAAACACACTGCAATAAACCAGAAAGCAAATCAAACATTATTTCCAAGACACAGAAAAAGTACCAGTTAATGAAACTGGATGCAACAGCTCAAAAACAGACTCCTGGAGCTAGAAAACTTTAACTTGTTGGGCTAGAAAATTTCCTCAAATAATGTATGACACACAACCACCATGAGACATACTGTTGCTTTATATTTCAGTTCCAATCTAACTGACTGCAGCTTCATCTATCTGTACAGAAAATAAAAGAAAAAATACAGATATATGCAGACTGGGGCAGGTTTCAGTTTTACATCCTTGTGGCATTAAATATGTGCTTGTTGTTAATGCATTTCATTCTCTCTAAAGGTGTTACTCAAACAGGTAACCAGAAGTATTCAAATAATTTGATACCTGAGATAGCCTAGCCAGTCCTGAACTCCTCAGCCTAGGAGACCTCCTGCAAGACTGACATCATCTGCTTTCAAGAAGTTTAAACATCAAGAGAAACTGTGTCAAAATTTCCAGGCATTGTTGTTGAGTTTGGTTCCTTCCCTCGGTGATCAGCAGCTCTCAGCCCCCAGGCTTCACCTGCCTTCATGCTTTGGAGTGATCTTTGCCCTGGGGTAGTGGCGGTGTTGATCCATGCTGCTGTAGTTATTTTCAAGTCTGATTTCAGAACAAGTATTAGGAATAAAATTATATAAAATTAAGCTTAGAAAAAAATGGAGTATGAACTTGCACAAACAGGAACCTGTTCAGTGCATAAACAATTATTTCCCCAAATAGCCCTAATGTCAAAAGCTTGCCAGGCCTCTTCATTCCTTTGCCTTTTATTCTTTTCCTGCCGATGAGGTATTTTCCTTTGCTTGCAAACATAAGGCATATTAAAGTTTCCTCATTTTCATATCCACTTCCACTCTTTTTATTTGCAATCTCTCATACCCTTTACCCCTATTTAACTAAAAAAAAAAATAAAAAATCAATGTGTTTAATTATGAAAAATGAAGTACAATGCTTTTTATGTATCAGGTACTGGGTATTAAAAAGAAGAAGCAGAGTAATTTTTTCAGAACAGAGCCACACATTTTCTCCTCAGAGGCTGTGTAGCCTGCTCCTCAATGCATTCACTTCTACAGAACACAGGTAGCTAGCTAAACATTTCGATCTCTGGGATTTATAAACCATAAGAACATGATTTTTACACTAATATACGCTAGCTTTTTAAAAAACGTTTTCTGTGCCAGTGGTGGTTGCTTAGGTATTCACAGGTTTTGCATCTCTATACCATAATAAGTTTCAGCATGCATATTTATTTATTTATTTATTCTCATCTAGCTTTCCTAGCAACACAGACAAAATGTATTAACAAACTTAAGAATAAACCCAAAGATTTATCTATTATACATGCTGGGCACAAATTAGGCAATAAATGTCTGAGATTAGTGAAACTGGAAAACAAAATTTTATTGTACTATTCAATGAGAAATCATATCCTCAAATTTAACAGCAGTATAAGCAAAATAGCCCACTGAAACATCATGTCCAAAAATAATAATCACTCTCTTTAATATCATGTAGTTACAGTACCTGAGACCAATCTTAAATAAAATTAAAATATACACATTAAATATTCATCAACTGTAAGTATTTAACTTCCACACCATTATAGGATAGATTTTGCAGTAAGAAATATTGTGCATCAAACTACTTTTGTGCAGAGATAGTCTGAGGTGATCAGATTATTTTGTCAAAAAATATAAAGAATTTAAGAGTCATCTTAAAAATACTTAAGTGTTGAAACAGGCAAGTGGCATTAGATTCTTTCAATCCTCCTCAATCACTCAATAAAATCATATGGAATTAATTTTTTAAAATTAATTCAAATTAACACTATATTAAGAGTATTTTAATAAATATAAAAGTACCAAAAAGTTCAAATAAATACCCTCAAATCCAAACACTGTAGGTTTGGGGAATTCTCTTGATGGTTTACACCTGGCACCAAAAGAAATTCTAAGAGATATATAAAAATGTTTTTGGTTTGTTTGTGTTTTTTTCTAATTTCTGTAAGGAATTAAAAAAAGTAACCTGCTTCTTCAACCTCCCACCTCTGCTGCAGGAGAGATCATGGAATCATAAAATGTTAGGGTTCGAAGGGAACTCTGGAGATCATCGTGTCCAACTCCCCTGCCAGAGCAGGAACACCTAGGGAAGGCCACACAGGAACAGATCCAGGCAGGTCTCGAAAGTCTTTAGAGATGGAGACTCCACATATTCACTGGGCAGTGAATATGCTCTGCCCAGTGCTCTGTCACTCTCTCAGTNTCACCTACTGCAGCCCAGCTGGCCACTCTGCTCTGACCAGCAGGCAAAAGGCACTTGGCCATCCTAGGGATTATTTTTATCCAAAGTACCAGAACAAACCAAGCAACCAAATAAATTAAACTAACTACATCATAGAGAAGCACACCAGGGTACAAACTGCAGAAATGTAAGACACTTCTAACACTGCTGCACCATCACCCCATGTCTATAGTGCAGTGTAACCACAGTTTTCTCTTTCCCAGTGCCACTTACTGCTTTCTGTATTAGAACAAGAGGAGGGACCTCAGCCAAAATTTTTTTTTTAATCATATGGATCTTAATGAAGTTTATGTCCCTACTTGCTCTTAAATTACAGAGATTAGTAACACATGAGTAAAATAAATACAGTCTTTTCACATGATTAAATTTTAAATGACCACATCTAAGAAGGAAAGCACAAACAACACATATTTGGCATGTATGGAGCATTTGTTGCCCCGTTTTGAAAGCAGGACTTCTGTTTGAAAGCCTTTACCTCTTCAGCCAAAGAAGTCATTTATTTAGCTGGCTGCTATTACAGACTTTTCAATGGGAGAAAGTACCTTCTAACACTGTATGAATACTGTGGTGGTGAAAATACAAGAACAAAGAGTTATCTGGCCTTATAATTAGTCAAATGGTTCTGAAGCTGTGGCAATGGCCAACATTGCATAGATGCACGTAAACTAAGGACACAAAGGGTTACATGTTCACAGACTGTAACCTACACCATTTCCACATTGACATTTATATTCTACCAATCAGTTATCTTGGAGGGCCTTAGATCTTGCAGCTCTAACCACAAGTTTATCAAATACCTATGAATATGACTCATCTGTGCAGTTATTAGAAAATAGATGCCTCACTTAATCTCATTTGGAGTAAATCCCATTCATCTCAATCCTGCTTACATCAGACACTGGTTTGCAGCTGCAGACATTCATAATGTGTTCCTATCAGGTGCTTAATACACATCTGAATTCTACTGCTAACACCATTTTAATAGTTCATCAATCAAGTTTAAATGTTCCTGAGTTCAAAACCAGCAGCTGTTATGGGTTGACACAGCTACAGCAATGAGCAGTTTGTTTGGTATCACACACTGGCTTCACCTCCACTGCTAAAGATGCTCATGGTGCTATGAGGCAAAGGTCTCAGCACCATTTTCCTGCACCAATTAGTTAGCTTATCAACTGAAGACAGCTCAGGGGGCATGGGATTGAAAACCCAGCATCCATATAAACTACTTTTCCTAGCAATGACGACTAGAGACAATAAGTGGTCTTGCCTAAACACAGTCTGTATCTCAATGCTGCTTGAATGCATTATGCTCCAAATCAGAACAAAAAGCAGATAATTTGATTGATCTGGGACACACACAAACACTGCACATGCCTCTGCAATCTACAACCCATACCACAGACTTAGATAGCCTTCAGAACAACTCACATGTATCCTGAATGTGACACAATAACTATTGTGTTATTAGAAAAGATCCCTGGTCTGATTCTACTTTCTTTATAACAGTCTCAATCTTTTTCTCTAGTCTTCAAAAGAAAACACAGATTTGATATATCATTTGCTTGTGAGACTCACAACAGAATCACAACACCTTTTTCAGAGCAACTTCTTTTCATAAAGCAATACCAGCTCCATTTTCCTCAATCCTTGCAAGCAATTCAAAGGCAATTGCTTTGGACAGCAGAACAGCAACCTCTGGCATCACTCCCACCAGCTGCCTCCATTCACATGTAAACCACAAAAGGCTGGAGGATATTTTTCCTCACAGACTTTTCCATGAAAGATATAACATGATTCACAGAGGAAAAACCCAAAGAGACACGCTATTAAAAGCCTTTCTCTACACATTCACAACTAGTGCCTCAGCTTCCAAGCTTTTTACCCCATTCTCCATCGTTCCCTTCTGATTCTCTTACTCTGGCAACACTGCCAGGCTAGACACCTTTTTTTTTACTTTTTTTTTTCGTCATTCCTCTCCCTCTACTTTCTGCCTTCTGTGCTGGAAAGGCAGCTTTTTGTTTTCCAACAAACCTATTTGTTTTCCAACATGCTGAGCACAGCTGTGGGAGAATCTGCTTAAGGTCTCAAAGTATTTCTCATCAATGGAAGAAATAAATGATAGTGTCTTAGGTCTTCTTCTTCCCATGTGTTACTGCTTAGTAATACAAAGCAGAGTCTTTACACTGAAAAATAAAGCATTCATACATCTGAGAAGGGTCTTGATAATGCTGCAAAACTGAAGGCAGTGATAGTAAATATCCCAAATTATAGATTTTTCTCAGGTATCCTCCTGCCATGGAGATGTTATTTGTACAGTCTGCAGAACTACTTTGGCAAATGTTTTACTTCCTGAGCATGCAGAGTTCACTCCAAATGGCTGACATTCCTCAAATGAAGAGCCAGAGGAAGAAAAAGAAACCTCTTGGGACTCCCACTCAGAGCAAGGCTCTGTCCCACTCCTACTGCCCCTGTAAATATGTAACCACTATATTCTGCAGTCACAGAGAGGTGCTCTAATCAGCCTCGCCAGCTTAAAAAAAGGTGGATATTTGTGCTTAAGAAAACAGAAGGCTCAAGAGCAAGCAGATATCCATCCATTCCACTGGCATATCTTCCCCAAAACCTTAGTATGCTTTGGTTTCTTCTCATATTTTTTTAAAGTATGAGAATCCATAGAATCACTTGTATCCTTTGATTAAAGAACAACAAAACAAACAAACAAACAAACAAAAAATCAGGGAGGCATTAGTACATGGAAAGTGTTGGACAAGAAAATTGACGCTTTTTGATGAAGAGTGAGAGCTTGAAAGAAATAATCAACCTTAAAACATAACCAGAAAAAAACCAAACTAGTAGCGCATTGACAAAAAAGTTAAAGCAGCAGTGTTTATCTGCAAGACTGCTACCTAAAACCTAAGAGAAAAGAAACAGTAATATATATTTCAAGAACAATTCTAAGTATCACTTTAAAAATTTCCAGTTTGTAACTACTTAGTTTCTTTCCTTCCTTCCCATTTCTTGCTTTCCGCATACAAAAGATATGGGTGGGAGTAAAAAAGAAAATCACATCCCTCTGCATGAAGCACTTGAAGCTAGAAGAAGTTCAGAAACACAAATTCATTACCTTACCTCACCAGATATACCAGAAACAAGCTCTCAGGACAACAAATAGGAGGAAATGAGACGGGTGAAGTGATACATTGTCACTCTTGTTTGCCTAAATCTCACTCCCCAAAATGTAATGAAAGTACTTTCTATTATATTGACAAAATTATCTGCTAAGAAAACACAGACAGCACTGATGATCAAACTGCTGATGTCATTTATAGCCCATGTTCACATACTAACTTACCCACAGGAAGCTCGGTAACTCCTTCCCTACATCATATTCTGAAAACTGATAAACTTTTCCAGTTCTCTGTCTGTGAAGACCTTTTTCTATAACAATGGACATTGAAACTACCTGGAATCCACTAATGCATGTGACCTTCTCAACTTTTGTTTTGATCTTGAAAGGGAAGTCAGTCTTTCTTGCCCTATTAGAAAGCTCCACATAGGTTCAGATTTAATTTCTAAGAGACCAGATGTCCTTTTTTCCCTCAGTATCCTTAAGCACCCTGACATTAGCACCCCGACATTAATTCATTCAGATGCCTACTTGTACTATCTACACACTACTGCATAAAGATGCCAATGAGCCTACAAATACAGTCCTACTACAATGGCTTACCTGCAGCTTTAAGACATGGATTTCTGATTATTCAGTCATGGTTTAAAATTTGTTTAAATTCCCTTCTGGGCAAAGGTCCTTCAAATACAGTCAGTGTTTCTTTCTCATTAATTAAAGGCAGCTATTTTTTACTTCATTATTATTTGAATAGTAAATGTTGAACTTCATGTGAAATGAGATGCTATATAAAGACACCAGAACACCCGCTCTTCTCCCTAGTACACTGAACAGAAATTTGTGTCTTGTCAACTGCAGCTCCCAAACTACAAGACACCCAAAGTTAAAACAATTCAAGGACTCATTCATCCTTGGCACAGGGATTGGACTCGAAGATCTCCAAGATCCCTTCCAGTCCCTGACATCCTGTGATCCTAACAGCTGGAATTTTAATATTGTTATGACATATTCCAAGCTTCATGTCAAAACCCGCATCAAATGACACTTCTGAAACAACTTTCCAAGACTTTTTTTCTTATATGCACTCACAGAACCATTTCTAACTTCCTCTTCCTTTTTCCACTTTTACCTTGGGGGTAATAAAATTCTAGTTCACTTCATCTGAAAGACTTATTAGACAAGAAACAGATGATATTTCAGTAGACCAGATCAAATCTAGGTTGTGTTTAAATTACTTCATCTCTTTTTCCTTCAGTTCACTGTCTAAACAGGAGGCAGCCATCTCTCCAAATGACTCTTCAAGATCCTGTTTGCCAGTTTGACCATCATGAATCCCTCTAAAACAGCTCATAAAGATCCTGATCTTTAACCCGGTATCTGAAGACATCTGTGGACTTACCCATTCTCTCCCCAACAATGATGAAACATGGGGTATACTCACTTCCAGTCACCTCCCTCCCTTTTCCTTCCTTTTCCTTCCTTTCATTTTCCTTCCTTCCTTGTCTCTGACAGATGTTTCTACACAACATACTTTCTTTTCTCCTTTACCAGAGTCTCCATATCAATGGCTGTGTGCAAGACCCCACATTCTCTAATTATTCTCTCTTGAATGCAAGTCATTCAGCACATTAGAATCCACTGGGAACACGGGCAGAGATATGAGTACAGCCATGAGATACCACTATGCCAGAAGGCATGAATGGGTCAATTGTTTCTCTTTTGATCTGTAAACAACTACAAAGGTCCTGGACAATGTGGCTTTGCTAGACAAATGAGAAGGAACTAGGATGCTGTTTCCCAGTGTTTTCAGTGTCCTAAGACCTTTCCTCCAGAGCTCCATACTGCCCTCTCCCAGCAAGGAAATCCCACAAAGATTCAGACTAAGCTACCATATAGCACTTCATGACAACAAAGAAAGGTACACAAAGACAGTGTCCAGAGAGTTGTGTCCTTCCAAGTCACATTATGAAGCTCACTATAGAGGTGTGATCAGAATATAAAAACTCATACACACAACATCTGTCATGACATGAGTAAAGTTATACACTTTTCCTTTTAAATTTAATATAAAATATATTGAGAAACAGCAGTTAACAGAAGTCTTCAGATGCCATCAGACAATTAACACCATGTAATATCATTATTCACTTAAATGTTTGCTGCTAATGTAAATTCATAAAACCCAGCTGTTCTGGAAAACATGGTGCCCTTAGAGCTGTCAGAGCAGAAGCTCCAGCCTCCAGAGTCCTGCAGTCAATGTTAATGACCTCCCAAATCACCTAAGTGCTGATGTTTGTAGCAACATAGCCTGGAAACAAGGTAAGGTGTGCTGCCTCTGCCTGGCTGGAATTAGTTTTTCTTCATAGCAGCCCATATGGCACTGTTGTTTGTATTTGTGACCAAAACACTGGTAACACACAATTGTTTCTGCTTCTGCTGAGCAGTACTCGCAGAGCCTCGAGACCTTCTTCTGTTTCTCACACTGAGAAGCCACGATGAGTAGGCTGAGAGTGGGCAAGAGGCTGGAAGGAGACCTGTGGGTGGTGGTGATTGATTGTCTTTGCATCACTTGGTTGGGATGGTTGTTTTTTTCTTCCCTTCATTAAACTGTCTTTATCTCAACCCACCAGTTTTTCTCACTTCTTACAGTTTTGTCCCCCATCACATTATAGGAGGAGAGACCAAGCAGTTGGTGGATGCTTAGCTACTGGCTGGGATAAATGCACTGCATAAGGCCTCCTCTGAAAAGCTCTAATGTAAATATACATGTGCAATGTGAAGTTGTTATGCTGATGCAAATATGTCTGTTACAGTCAACGCTTCATATTCTCCACTAGTTTAAACACTCATCATTTACTGAAATGAAATTGCAGTACTATATTCTCAAAGTCCACACATGAAGGTATTTAACACACCACTGCAAGCTACTGTGGGCATACTTAAGAATAAAGAGAGATTCTGTTTTGTAAAGCACTTTCAGGATCCACATATTTCAGGGTTCAGATCCCCTGCCTACTGAGAAATATAGGCCTGTGAAAAAAAGCTGTTAGGCAGAGCACCTTTAGGAAGTGCTGCAAGTACTTAAATTTATTTGATTAACCAAAGACAAACCAGAACCAGCCTAGTACTTCTTCCCAACAATACTCTAACTATATACTTCTGCTCCACTGTTATGTAAATATGGGCAACTACTGTAAATCATAACATTTTTGTGGAAAGAGGCTGCATGCCAACAGAAATGCACCATCATTTTTGTTTTGTTTCCCCCCCCCCTGCCCCTTGACTTATAAAGTGAATATTTGCTTGTATTTTGGGCTTCTGCATTTCTTTAAGTTCAGAGCAGAACTACAATGCCTCCAGCCTCCCTTGTTTTCCCTGTATTTTCCACAGGACTTTTTCTAAATTGTTCATTTGGGAGACTAAATAAAATGACCTACTGAGGTCCCTTCCAACCTCAATTATTTTATTATTTCCTTTCAGATGAAATTTTTGTATGTCACTTCCCTACACAGAGCTATTTTCTTGAATACTTATTAACTCATACAAATGCTGAAATAAATGGCAGGGCCGCAGACCACTGTGCAAACAGCACCAACACTGAAAAAACTATTGACACTACAGAGTGAAAATAAAAGCTAATATTCCATTTCTTCTTTAGTTATTTTAAAGTATTTAAAAATGATTAAGAAGGCAGAAAGTAGAAAACTTCATAATAAAACACTTGATTTTCATTAGCATTTCTGTAAAGTCTGTAAATTCTCTAGAGACTGAAGTCACATTTTGAATCCTGTGCAAGTAATAAGACATCTTCCCCTCCCTTGAAAACACCCAGATGCCTTCACTATACTAATTTTTCTTCACTGTTCTTCTCTTTATTCTCCTTTCTTGGCTCCAGGCTATTCTACAATGGATTTGCTAGCAGCTCTAGAGATTAGGTGGACTTCTAAGAGACAACTCATTTCAGCAAAAAGAATTATTTTCTTCTTTTCATTTAGGCCAGGCATCTGAGTAACATAAATCATGAAGTGCAAAAGATGAAACAATGCGAAGCTATGACACGCCTATAGTTTTGCCAGCAGAAGTAGTGTTGTTGAACAAAATCTTCCCTAAGAAACATTACCATGACATTGACATTACCATGACATTGCAATTTTTACATATCCCTAGCGTTCTGAGCCATAAAATCCAAACATAAGAATGCCACTATTGCATGAAGCCACTTATGCCTGTTATGCTTTTGCTGACACCCAGCAGATAAGCTCTGTGGTTTTTGTTGAGAGTCCACATATCCCTTCACTGAGAGTCATCTCCAGATGTTTTTCACTTGTCCCCTCCTCCAAATTCTGCTCTGCTGTACACACATGCTTTGCTCTCCCAGATCTTGGAAAAAAGTCGTGCCCACACCAAGCCCTGAAAAGGCTTTTATCTTCAGAACCAGACCTGAAGCACCTTTACTGCAGGAAGGCAGAGATAGCAACACAAGGCAGGAAGATCAATTCCATCAAGTTCTCCACAGAAAACTTTCTTCCATCCAACTGATTTTGTTCTCGGTTTCTTTTTTAACTCATCCACATCATTCATTGTTTTGCCTATCTGTCCTATTCCACCTCAGGTTTAACAATCCTAGTCTATTGGATTTCTCCTTACAACACAGCTATTCCATATCCCCGTAACTGCCCTGCTTGGTTTCTCCAGTTCTATCAAAGCCTTTCCAAGACAGTCTCCTCCAAAAGGCACCTTGACAGATTGCCAAAAAGAGTGAAAAAGAAAATTATGACCTCTTCTGTAAAAGCATGCACAGGAAGAAACATCCTTGACTCCCCTCTGCTGTCATCTCTCCAGTCCCTTCAAAGCCTCATTTTCAAACCAGAGAAGAAGCGGGTAGCCTATCTACTATCTACAAAAGCTGAGGATACACCAACACCACTGCTGTGAGCTTCCCCTCCAAATCCCTCTGGTTACCCGAAGGGAAGTCATTTATATCAAGTAGAAATGGTAAAGTTTATATACAATACATGTAACAGATAAGACAGTATTAAATAAGCAAGTACAAACCCAACATGCCTAACACAGATAGTTGTAGTTTGAAACAGGCATTTAATAGACAGCAATTAATTTATTCTGTACTCACATTCATTTTTAGATAAAACTGGTTTGAAGAGGCTTAGAATCGATACCAATTTTTCACTTATATTTGAAAAGAGATTTGTGTTTCTAACTCATTACCTTGAAAGGTTGAAAGATATGCTATGAAATATTTCTGATGTCCTTACTTCTTAAACATACACTTAACTAAAACTAGCTATTTAAAAATATTATATATAGTCAAAGACTTATGCAGAATGAATTAGAAAACTTATTTTCTGAGAAGAAGCCAAAAGAAGACTTCATTTGTTCATAATAAAGCATTAACATAACAGGATTCAGGAGCAGGGAAGGAAAGTAATGGGGGGAGGTACTTATGCATGTGTTAAAGCTTCACTTTGTCATTATAAAATAAACAGATATCAGTTAGGCTGAAGCAGCATTACACAGAGAATTAAGGAAAACTTAAGTATGGAAGAATTTTAATTTTCTCTCCCAAGTTTTCTGCAACACACTTTGTTTTTCTTAAGAAAAGAAACCTGAAAATTCTAGTTTATATGACTGCTGCGGTTGTAAGGGATTAAAAAAAAATATGACATGATTTGTACATTGTCTTGTTAATCACTTCCACACCTCTTGTCAGCAATCAATCAATGCTGCTAACATTTACCTGAGCAATAACCATTGTTTTCATACAGAAAATTACTAGCTTGTGCCCATTTTTCTTATTAAGTATCATTTTACAAATAAAGGCTTTGATTCTACAAGTACTCAAATTTTTGACATGTTCATGTGTTTCCCTGGAAGGCAGTGAAGCTCTCGCTGCACAAAGCAGAATGCACTTCGTGCTTTGCAAAAACTTTACTAAGAGTTTAGGAACCAAATACTAAAATCTACTTCACTTACGAATAATATGAATTCAACTGAGAAATACATGACCTGTTTATTAAAAGGTACTGAAACTGCTGACCCCATCTAGGTTACCAGAACAGTAGGCTTCTGAAATGTATTTTTGTGCTCAAGTTCCAGAGATCTAAAAGTTTATCAGAAAAGGGAGAAAAATAACAGACACCACAGAAGATTAAAAAGGGACAACAGAAAAGGTGGGGAATGATGAATTTGAGGACCCTAATATTTAGACGCTGCCTAGATACTCCAAAGTATTGAAAAAAACCAAACCCAGTAACCAATACCCTTTTTCAAATCAATCCAGAGAAAAAACATGTTTATAGCTCACACTAATGCTAGTGAGAGTTTGATGATATTTTTAGTAGAATAGCAGAGAGCTCATTAATTAGCAATGCCAAAATGCACCTCAACACTGGAGTTTGGATTTGCATTTTATCATTTGTCTCGGTTGTTAACTTCAGCCATTAAGATAGGGAAAAAAAAAAAAGTTAAAAATAGGTGTTTTACCACAATTCACTAATCCATAGCTGATTTTTCATGATGTGTTTTGGGATTAAATTTTATGCAGTAATTAGCTAGTTTGGGAGCAAACCCTCTCCAGGGGATCATTAATTAATTACAGACATGTTGTTTATTAATGCATATTTTTCTTTTCCAAAATCGTACAGCAAGAGTGAACATAATTTAGTCCCTTCCTTCTCTTAAAAACATAAATTAATAATAATTCTGGTTTAGTGCACAATTAATTGTGGCCCAGTTTTAAAGCATCCCCAAGTCTGATCAAGCAGGAGCCTAAGGGTACCATTTTTTAGCATAATGAGCACAATCTTTTGAACTCTTCTACTGAAGAAGTTTGGTGCTCAGGACAGAGCTTCACAAACGAGTTTGTAGGATGCACACAGTTATACCACAATAAGAGCACATAAGGGGCAATTCCACAGAAATGCAAGATAATAGAATACAATTTACCCTTAAAGGATAAACTTTGTGTAAAAAAAATAAAATAAAAATAGAAAAATAAACAAAAAGAGCAAAATATGTGGTCATGTAAGGGGTAAAATGCGTGATCTTGTGCCAATCTTAGGCAGAAAACTGAAATAAAAGTATGCTACACTGTCAAAAATAAAGGTCATTCAGATGGGCTTCGTTGGTGTTGATGGCAGCTTTACACATAAGCAAAAAAACCACAGCCTTTTCAACTTACACATACAGCCCTATTACCATCATCAACTCACAGCCTCTTTCCTGGAAATCAAGGGTTAGACTCTGAAGTTAAAGCTTACAACCAGGAGTCCTGATAACATTCAGTAAGATGAAATAAGAACACTGGTTAGTCTCTCGTTCCCTAGCTTTTTTTTTTTTTTTCCCCACATAGTTTTTGTTAATGCTAATGCCAGCTCCAGAACTGGAAACATTTCAGTAACAAGCCTATAAGCAGAGCAATACACCGTGAGAAGCACTTAAAAGGCCACACTTGAGATCAAAAACTGAGAGGTTTCAACTACCCTGGACTTCCTTCACACAACTCCATGTGATGTGTATTTAACAAGAGGTTGAAACTTACCTAAAGGAAAAACTAAATGAGAAAACAAAGGAAAACACACACACACACCAAATAAGTGAGATGGGATATTTCACCTTCCCCTAGGTTTATGGAGGAAGAACGACATGTTAAAATCGGTAGCTCCCCTCCCACCCTACTATCTAAAAACACTTAATGAAGAAAGATCTTCACTTTTCTCTAACACTGTCCTTCCCCCAGATTTACTTGTGCCCTTTAAAAAGGGAAAGCTCAATACACGGTGAAGAATTTCCTTCACTTGCAAAGTGTACATTTGCTCACATGCTTTTGACCGCAAATATTTCCTCTGAATTGATCAGGAGGCCCAAAATATCTGCACAAGTTTGCTACAAAGGAATAATTCCAGGCAAAAGCAGCTTTATTTCTGTTGGAAGCATGTAATTCTTTTAGAGGTTCATAAATAGAGGTGTTTTCTATCTATAGCTTACTCCCTCAGAGCTTCTTGCTTTTGGAACTAACCTCATGGAAGAGCAGGGAAGGGAAAAGCTGAAAACACACATATTATATATATTAATAAAAACAAAGCCCCCTGCCTGGCCAACCTAGTGGCTTTCTACAATGGAGTGACTACATCAGTTGGAAGGTACCTCTGGGAGTCATCTCATCCAACCCTTATGCTCCAGAAGGACCAGCTAAATGATGTTGCACAGGATGGGTGGATTGTCCAGATGGCTTCTGAATTTCTCCACAGATGGTGACTCCACAACCTTATTGGGCAACCTGTGTCAGTGCCTGGTCACCCTCACACTAAAAACATGTTTTCTGATGTTCAGAGGTAACCTCCTTTGTTTCAGTTTGTGCCCATTGCATCTGGCCGTGTCACTGGGCACCACTGTACAGGCTTTTGCCTGTACATCCTCCCTTCCGGCATTTGTAGACCCGAGCCTCCTCTTCTCCAGGCTAAACAGTCCCAGTTGTCTCAGCCCTTCCTCATAGGAGAGGTGTTCCAGTCCCTTAATCACCTTAGTGGCTCTTCTCTGGGCTCTCTCCAGGATGTCCTTGTCTCTCTTGTACTGGGGTGTCCAGAACTGAACACAGCACTGCAGGTGTGGCCTCACCACTGCTGACTGGAAGGGAAGGACCACCTCCCTTGACCTGCTGGCAAGAGCCCTCCTAATGCAGCCCAGGATACCATTGGCTACCCTTGCAGCAAGGGCACATTGCTGGCTTATGATCAGCTTAGTGCCTACCAGGACCTTCAAGTCTTTTCTCTGCAAAGCTGGTTGGCCCCCAGCATAATGAGTTTTAGGAAACAGTGTTACTGGAACTTTTTTCTACCCCAGGCAGAATTTCATTTTGTAGCCAGTTAAAATCTGTGGCAGATGACACAAGATTTATTCTGGACACTGTCATCCCTCAAAGTGGTTCATACCATTACCAATTACATACCATGAGTGCAAGTTATATGGTCCTGTGGTGAAACAGTGAGGTTGTGACTCATGAAACTTCTGCCCGATTTAGTATCTACCTTTGAAATTTTGAAGAATGCTAAGAAGCAGACTTAGAAGATAATTAATATATTCCCACTAAATGTCTCCAATTCCCTCTACATATTTTGGCAAAAGAAAAAAAGAATTACATGTTCCATATTTTACTTTCCTCTTTAAGAGACTTTCTCTCTACATTTTTTAAGAGAGAGTAACTCACCACGGAAGATCACCATGGCATTCTTCCAAACTTTAACAATAAAATAAACTCAATTCACATAGTTCCCAAGATGAGGATCCACTCACAAAATATCTGCTCTAAAGTCTTGCATCACCACTGAACATCAGAAGCTTCTTGGGCTCATCTCATCAGTGAGTATTAAATATACTCAAGAGCTCTGCAAGGACCTATGGGCACAGATTCACACAAGTGCCCTCTCTGAAATTTAACTGGTGATACCAAAAATGAAACATTACTCCAACTGTAAAAATCTGCATCATTTCCAACCCTTGTCTGAGAGAATGAAACAATTAGTGCTGGAAAGAAACCTACCAGAGCATCTAAATTAGGACATTGCTGAAATTAATGCAGAAGACAGAACCTTCAGGAAAAGAGTGCCAGATTCCCTGGCAGTATTTGTTCAAATATCCTATAACTTTTTTGACAACAGTAACTTGAGGTTTTATTACTTTTGAAATGGCATTTGGTTGAATATCATCACTTTGTTAAAGCTCACAGTTTGACCCCATTGTATTAATGTCTGTGTAAAATGCATGACTAAGCATTCTCTCCACACCCCTGAAAAGACCCGTTCTTGAGGTACAAACAAGTACACACACTTAGCCTAACTCATAACTACCTAGCTACCGCAAATTTACTTTCAAAGATAGAAATACCATTTTCTTACTGATCTTAATAGAAAAAGTCTTGAAGTATTCCAGCATGCTTTTTTGAAGGGCAGGCAAATTAGGTCTAGCCCTTCACTTTCTCTGAGCTTGTCATGATTTGATGATGGCCAGACACATCACATTTAACTAAGCCATACCACATGAATAGCTAGCTAAATAATAAACTGAAGCATTTCTCCAGATGCTGTCCTCTAGTTTCTGGAATCCTGTGCATCTCCAAGGTCAGCAGGAGATGTCTGTAACATCCTGTTTCTATCTGGTTCCTCTCTGTGCATGAGTAGCCAAGATAAATCATAGCTTTTTGGTGGTTTGGGTTTTTTTTCTCCTTTTTTTTTAAAAAAAACAAAACCTCTTTTCTCCCTCCAAACTGAGCAAACCTGCAGTCACTGGCGACTTCCCACATCTAAATAAGCCAAGATGTGCTAAGAATTATAATGAATCTGACAAATGAAACCAGCATCATTCTTTGCATGGATAGGCTAAAAAACTTTTTTCTGAGCAAGCGTAGATTGCTATTTTAACTGTAAAACTGCATCAGTAATTGGCATCAGCAAAGCAGAGCAGATTGGAGATCATTTATATGTCTGGCTGTTTAGAAGGCAAATAAATGAAGCAACCAAACCACACCTTCCATCGCTTCTGCCAGTGTCTGGCAGCCCCAGCAGTGCCAGGGTCCTCCCTGCCCACTCCACTCAGGACATGAGCTCTCACACCGACTGTGCTCCTGTGCCCACAGCAGCTGCCCCAGTCAGTAGCATACTTGTCACCAAAGACAAGGAAACAACACCAGGTTAAGAACAAGAGAAGCAGAAGAAATGTTAATGGTGAATATAGAGAATTATGCTGAGACTAAGCTATAAACAAAACCAGGCACAAACCAGGAAGGCACAAAGAAGAAATCAAAGCACTACATCTGTGCCTGAGTTAACCGACAGCTACTGACACCGTATTTGGACTATGATGAAGTTTTTGTTACTATACTGGCTAAAAGGAAATAACTAAAATGAAACCAGGCACTTTGTTATAATAAGAGGACAACTAATCCCAAAAGATATAGAAGAGGTGGGACAACTCAGTTCCATAGGAGGATGGGGGGATGTGTGTGTGGCTGGTTTAAATAAATAAATAAATATTTAAAATACATCAATCAATCAATCCCAACCACTAAACACACACAACCACTCACAAAAAATAACATGAAATTCTTGTTTCTCTTGTCAGAAAGAACAATCACTGTATGTCAATGCAGAGATAGAGATAAAAACAAGGGGACACTGATTAAGCTCTATATGACTTTCACTATGTTCTCCTTGTAACTGCTTTCTGTAACTGCCTAACGATAGTGAGGAAAAATGCTTCAGCTGACAAGGTATTAACTTAAGAAAAATAATATGAACCAAAATATGCATCCTTGACTCTGCACTACGTCTTGCAACATACTTGGGATAACAGAAAGTCTTCCAAATATCAAAGCTGGAGGGCAGATGTGACCTAACTAACCACAGCAAGTGACCTCAAACAAATTCCTTCAGAGTGTTGAATTTTCAAGACGGAAGTCAGGAAAGTTCAAGAACAGCATGAAGCCATCCTCAGGTACAGTTTCAGGATACCCATGGCCATAACTCATGCCCGAGTCTCAATGTGCAGTTTCACTGGAGGGAAAGGAAGACAAAGACCCATTAGTGCTGAGTGTGACTGCATACAAATAAGAATTCACCAGTAACAAGAAATTAATTTTCCTCTCACTAAAAGAAACAGGAAGATTCTTCAAAGATGTATATATGGAAGAACATCTTCTTGTATATGTAAGCTATCAAACGAAGAAGTTGTTCACATACAAAGAAAAGCCCTTCTGAGCGTGTGTCAGTAGAAAAGAATGTTCTAAAACACCCCTTTTCCTAGGCCAGCAGAACAATGAATAGATTCTGAAGCTAGTAACTTTTATTTCTCAGCACTGAATAATACGAGCACCTGGATCCGACCGAGAAACTTAATTCAAGTTAAGCAGCTATCTCAGGAGAGCCCAAACACAAATAATACCAGTTGTTACTTGGAATTGGTGATAATGCACTATGTGCTCTCTCAGTGGCCTTGCCTCTGTCACTTATCATTTATGCTTTCATCAGCTTTTGCTCTTATTTTTAGTTATTAAATTACTGTCACATTTAAATAACCTGTAATATGCATTTAAATAACATGCAATATTTAAATAACTTATAATAAGGAGGCTTGCCATACTTGAAAAGAACAAAGGAAGTACTAGCAGGACTGCGAGTCAACTGGCATCAAAGTAAAAAGCTTTGCTGGAAGGAAAAATAGATAAACAAATCCCAGAATATACAGAGAAAGAGGTGTAAGGAAATGACAATTTCTTTAGGCCTTAATATCATCAAAATGATGCTGGTTTGTGCATATAAAATCCATTTTGTTTAAATAAACTATTCATAGCCTGGGATCTCCTTTTCTTACCCTTTCCAAATAAATAACAAAAGATGTCAATTGACTCAGAAGCGTCAGTGATATTGTGATACACAGCAAATGAGCCATCATATATGCAGAGTTTCTCAGGAAAGCTAAAAAGTAGACAGAAATAATGTTCATTTAAATCCTTGCATAAGAAGTCATTCGTCTGTTACTAGTGTGGATTAGAAGAAAGGAAAACCAAAAAGCAATAATTTCTAAGTACAAAGAAGGTGGAATACACAGACCTATCAGGGAAGTTGCACAATTATTTCTTGCCTTGCAATTGGGAGATTGCCCAGCAAGGCCAAGAATACACTCTTAATCCCATAATCCCATATCTAACACTGTGTTTTGTTGCTCTACATTATTTAATTTATCAATAAATTAATATATTCCATACATCCCAAGAAAATAAACAGCAGGATTTACACATAAGCATACTTCAGAATAATAACAGCTTGCATGCAGACTTCACATCTCTGGAATGCATATATCCTCTCTGATCAACAGAAACATCCAACACAAAAATATGCATGCACACGTGAAAGAAGCAGGCCTGGAAATTCATCTTCATTTTGCAATATTTCTCTGATAGCTAAAACACTTGTCTGCAGATCAGACCAGAGCTCTGTAAGTCAGTGTTTTGGCCAGATCCTCACAAGTCACTGCTGGGACATGGATTCAGCCCAAATTCTGCTCCTTTGCTCCACCCATTTTCAAAGAAAAATTAAGCAAAGGACACGTTCGTATTAACTAGTAACATGAACCCTTCTTCCATCCAATACCTATAGCAGAAGAGAAGGCAGAGAAGCAGAGTAAGAAGTTTCATAGTTGACTTAACTTGACTTTTCTTTCTCTGTGAAAATAACATACACTTTCTGAAAGGCAAATGGATGCACTGTCACCAAAGCAGAATGCACAACTGAACACATTGATAGCTGGGGCAAAAAGTCAAACCACTGTCACTCAACAGATACAAGGGATGCTCCAAGCTTAAAACTCTTCCCAAGCCAAAACAGAAAGATTCTCAAATTTTTGTCTCCTAACATCAAGTTTTATCCCCCAACTTTTCCTGTTCTGAATGAGTAAAAAGTCACTGCCACGTAAATCTCAAAACCTCCCACATGGTCTCAGATTTTGCCTCAAACCCTTAAAACTCGACAAAATGGAGCGGTCATTCTTCAGTTTTTCTTGGTGGCTTTCCTGTCACTTCTCAGTTACTTACTAGTTTGCACTGTGGTCACCTAGACCTTGTTCTGAAGTGTCTTACTTCTTCCAGAACCTGACTTTCTTCTATGTGCAACACAGAACAGGAAAGTGATAGGAAACGCGAACCATATAAATATCGGTAATTCACTGAGAAAATAAGCAAGGCTGTCCAAGCCAAGAATTTTTTAAGCCACCAGAAGTCTCACAAACTAGTGTTTTTACAGACTGATCCCACAGCTGATCCACCAAGAAGATGCCCCACTCCAGCAGAATGGCAGTACTTGCTCTCTTCCATCCATGCTCTTCATTTTCAGATTCACCTGAAACACATTTGCTAATAATATTATCAGTCCTCATCTAGAGGAAACAATTACTCACTTTAAGCAGCTGAGAACATCTTTGTAAATCCTGAAGTGCCGGCACTATTTGGCTACAAATGCGTACAAACAAGCAACACACATGTGTCCCAGGAACTAGCCACAAAATTCAGATTCATAGTTTGCTGAAACAGCTTTAAAGACATGGCACATGGCAGCAGAGACCAGTAAATCTGTTGAGTAGCTGATGTCCAACTCATCTGCTGCTAGAGAATCACTGGACTGACCCCAGATTCTTAGTTGCATAAGTGAACAGCACTGAGAGGATAAAGAAGTAGAGTTTGGAGTGGTAGGAACACAAACCCACCAAACTATCTTCCAAAGAATCTCCTCTGTAATGGAAAGGCTCATGAGACAACATCATCGCCACCCATCTTCACTCCCATAGGTGGCAGACTGGAAAAATCTCTTATCAGACACACAAAGACCTTGTGAATCTGCATAAATGAAGATAGGTATCCCACAGAAGGCATCAGATGACATTACTGGACTCTTACCTCCCTCTTTCCTTAAAAAAATTGCCTCTGTCATGTCCCAAGTAACATTTCACAAGTAGCATCTTCCAATACTGAGTTCTTATCTTCTGCCTGGACCTGAACAGTCTGAGTCGATGGGCTGAGGCCAATAATAGGAGGTTTAACAAGACCAAGTGTAGGGTCCTACACTTGGTCTTGCAGCGCTACAGACTGGGGGATGAGTGGCTAAAGACCAGCCTTGCAGAGAGGAACCTGGGAGTGCTGGTTGACAACCATCTGAACAGGAGNCAACACTTAAAATTTAGCTGAACAACAGCAGTACAACTTACCACATAAGAAACAATAATCACAGCAATTTTGAGTTTTATTTTGTTTTGACTTCATTATGACATTGGTAGGAATATATCTAGTGTGCGACAACTGAAGGTCTTAAACAATAATTAGAGAAACCACTATCAACAGAAGGACAAGAACCAACAGCTTGAGACTGACTGACAATAGTTTAGAAATAAATCATAACAGCAAAAAGCTAATCAAATAACAGGTTACCAGGCCTGCAATGTCACAACATGAACAGTGGTGGTCATCCCAACAAATATGCTATAGTTCAGCCACACAATTTTGGCCTTGACCACATTCATTTAAGTGAAAGAGAAAATAGTTCCACTATTATTAAGGCAGAGTGGACAAGTTCTATAGTTCTTGTAACACTAACAGTCCAGACATCAAATCCATCTTGCACAATTGGAAGTTACTATGCTAAACTTTGACAAACTACAGGAGCACAAATTAAATGTTCACTCAAGGGCCAAACATTTGTTTTTAAACTGCACACTGCATCTAGCTCTACTCCTCAGAGGTGTTTATCTTCTGTCTTGATATCCAGAGTAGATAATCAGTGCTTTGCCTAAAAGAATGAAACTGATGCCTCTTCTAGAATCTATTCTTGGAGAGTGAAATTTAGGTTGCTTTGAAAGAAAGGACTTTTTTTTTTTTTCAGTTTGCCCTCTTCAGAGAACAGATATCATTTCAGAACACAGGAAGATACCTCTCCGACTTAAACAAACTAACTTTGAAAACAGGCAAGAACAACCTGCACCCCACCCCAAATCATGATACTTTGTGATAGAAGAAACAAATCCACAGTTGAAAACTCTGAGAATCTTCTTGCTGACTTCTGGAAAGACCTTTTTTTCACTCAAAATTTAATCAAAGCAATAAAACTACACTACTCCTTCATGATACTGTTGTGCTCTGAGCTTATAAGCAGGACTAAATACACCACCAAACCCCCCTGAAAAACTTATGGAACGATTGAAAGTATTCACTGACATGCAACTTACTCACAGGCCTTGCTGTTCACCATTCTTTTGGTTCTAATTTACTAGAGGGATCACTTTCATAACCCACAGAAAGCAAAGATGTGATATACTTGCCTGAACTTTTAGTCACTGCTACTTGTCCAAATTCTGCTTCAGAGACCAACTGCCCTCCAGGAAAGGGGAAATATGTTGGGAAGACATACACAGCAACTTTCAGCACCATAAAAGGAGAAATATCTTTTCTACTAACTGTAGAGGTAGAATATGCTGTTTGTGAAAGGCAATTTATGTTTCTATATTGTCTTTTGTAGTAGGAGACCTACAAAAGTTAAACAGTTCTTGGACAACTACCTCTGCTCTCTCCTTGTCTGATATTCCCACTTACTGGCATCATAGATCTCTTCATAACTGCATTCCTGGCATTATCAATACTATGTATACTAGACAGAAGACAAGACTGATCTCCTTTTATATCATGGTATAGTCTTAGTAATGTTTTTCAGGATGACCACCTGAGACCAATAAATGTGCCCACTCCTCTCCTTGCAGATACTCTTTCCCTTAGAAGTACAAGTCATTACAACCAGGTGTACTACCATTACTAAGGATTGCTTTATCTACTCATTTGAAGGATATTTGAAAAGAAAAAAATTAAGTGCTATGTGGCACAGCCTATTCTCTGATTCACACTTCAGGCTACATAATTGCCAAGAACAGTTGCGTTGAGTTTGAAAAGATAACAAGGACAACATAAGATATCAGTACGCTTTTAACCATCACCTAAAGCTATGGCATCGACTGGTGCTAATGCCACATCAAGCTCATCCCTATTTACAGGAGATGGAAAAAAAGTCTTTTTTTATACCCTACACTTCTATTACTGCCTCTGCTGTAGCTCACATCAGCAATCTGTCAGATTCCACTATAAACATATTTGAACAATTTTTTTTCCTCCCAAACTTCCTGTATTTAAATAAAAATGTGCTCAGCTTGTCTCTTGTTCAAACAGAAAGACAGGTTTAAAGAAAATACATACAACCTGTAGATAAACAGTCCTGAGGAAGAGGAGGGGACAAAATTTTGCCATCTTCATAAGACAGCATTTTCTAATAGATCCTTTGAAATTCTGTATTATAGTTAACACCCTACTTACTGGGTAGGTTGTTACACAGATACACCACTGCAGCCTTCAGAAGAGAGTACTGGACAAAAGCAGCCAGATTTGTAAAACAAGGATGCAGAGTCTACCGATCACATACCCACACACGTGTAACTTTTAGAGACACAGGTGTAACTTTTATCACTGTGTGATGCAACAACAGTTCCTGAAAACAGAGTCCAACCCCTGGACCTGCACTCCAGACCTGAGAGGCCTCAATTCAAGATACAGCCCTCTGTGACACACATCAGAAAAGCACAAAGCATTTATATTATTGTTACTGATTTGAGCAAGAGGGGTGCAACTCTGTGAGATCTGTTTAGAAAGAGATGAAGTCTGATTTGATCCAGTATCAAGGACATGACAACATCATTTATTTATTCTAGAAACTGGCATTACACAGCAGCTATCTCACTGTAATCAGCCAAGACTTCAAACTTACAGCATGCAATGAAGAAGAAAACACAGAAATGCTAAAAATGTAACATCAACACATGAAAATACTACCACTTGCTTCCAGCTGTGGTGGCACAGGGAAGTACGAGGCAAGCACTGACCACAGTATGACAAGTCATCACACCAAGAGCTACACTTCTTCCTGCATAAACTCGAACTACAGGACAATTCACACTGATCTGGACCTCTCACAGCCTGTCATACATAAAAGCAAGCACAAATCATGAGCAGCATATTTTACATATTAACTCCAAACTGATTACACCAATAATCAAGCATAGGTTTTACCGATACAGCTAGCTGCTGGTTTTCTCAGTTTGTGGTTTGTTTTTTTTGTTTTTTTTTTTTTATTTCATAAGACACATCTCTCATCATCTTGGCACAAAGCCAAGGCAGCAGGACTTTACATAAGGTGTTCTCTCAAGGGTGATATTTTTTCACTCTCTGTTACAGAAAAGGCCTTCAGTCGTGAGAATTACCATGGGTAAAGTTCTCTAAAGTATTTTCTCTGCACGGGACGTTTTTAAATGACCAGGTTTTGTACAACATTCAGTTTTATTATGTTAAAAAGACCCCTGAGCATTCATTCAGAGCCTTCAACCAACAAATTTATCTAGAAGTTAACTGGAAAATGCAAATATGTTCAAGCAATATGCACGTATTAACATATATGCACCTTGTAACACTACTATTGATGGGTTTCCTTTAGCACTAGTGAGAAATACTACTGCATACCTGGACTATGTAACAGTACGAAGATATTTAACCTACCTCATCAAAGGTGCTATCTTCTTTTTTCAAGGCTTTAAAATAAAAGGAAAAAAGAAATAGTTATCTGTACTGCATTTCAATGAGCACAAAGTAACTAACGCCAGAAGAGAAAAACAGAGCAGCATTTTCTCATCATAATAGGAAAGAACAATCTAGCATGAATAACAATTTTATACTCAAAATCTGAATCTGTAAACGGAGTGTAGGACTGCACAGCACGTTTCCAAGAAAGTAAATTTACATATTTATGAAAAATATTATCCTCTCAGGTTAAAGAAAATAAGAGTTTGCAAATGTGGGGTTTTTTTATTTTCATTCCTAGTGAGCATGAAAACATTTTATGGAGAGCCTGACAGAACTTCAAAATGGAAGAGTATAATAAACCCTAACCATGTATTCAGTTTGTTAAATACTAAACCTTTATGAAATAGTATGCACTGTAGCATACTTTTTTTTTCTTTTTTTCCTCTTTTTTTGCTTTTTTTTTTCTTTTTACAGTATGACTTACACTAAAGCAGAACAGATTTCTGTTTGTCTTTCTCACACTGTTAACTAGTAATTAATCAACAAACAAGGAAAACAGTGTAGAAATCATGTGAACTGGTAAAGCAAGATAATAAAAACACAAATAGGAATAGTTCTGAAGTTGCAGCAAAAATTAAGCTGATTAAAATGTTTCCTTTCCAGGGAAAGTTCTCCATGCACAGAAAAGCAGGAATGGTCCAGCCTTCCTCTGCTTTCAAATTCCCATTTATTTAGGACAAGAAATGTCTTCCCTCAGATCTTTGAAGATTACTGTTTTACAGTTGCTCATCTAGATTTCACGCTCAGTAACAAAACAAAATAAACCCAAGCCCTGGGATACTGCTGAGGAGATTTGAGGCAGACATTGTACGTATTTATCATGAAATGCATTTTTATGGTTTTGAAGGCTGGACAAAACATTTTCAGACTGCAAGCCTCAAGTACCCAGAACATTAAAAAAAAAAAAAAACCAAACACCAAACTAAAAACCACACACACAAAAAAAGAAACAAACAACAAACACAAAAAAACCACCACAACACAACCCACACACACCCCAACCCACAACCTCTGGAACACTTTTTAAGAACACATTTTTAATCTTTCCTTCTACTTTTCAGGTCATAACAACATAGAAGCTATAAATTACGAGATGACACACCTAGGTCATGCTGCTGAGCTTTTTACCCTTACCAAATCACACGATTTTCACATGACCAAAACATTCTGGGAATAGCCAGAAAACAGATAAACAAAATTCACAAAGTAATAGAACAACAAGAAACAAATCTGCGATCCACTGAGTTATTTTTAGCTTGTCTTTAAATTCTACCCTTGACTAAAAGAGATTTTTAAGAATCTCCAAAACTAAAAATATGAGAGTTCTGACCACTCATTTAATCAGATTCTGTTTAACAATAATTTCACTCTCAACCAATTCGCTACACAGCATCTTCAAAAGAAATCCTCAGAACAGCATATATTATACAACAAATTATATAAGGAATGGAGCAGGGTGTCTGATCAGTGCAATCCTTTTCTTTTTAAACCATCAAAAAAAGTTATGCTGAACTTAAGAAAAAAAAAAACAAACTGCTTACAAATGAACTTCTCATTATCTCAGGTATGTGAGCTATGTGAGAGTACATTAGAGGAGATTAGTGGAGATAACCTTTGTATTAGTGAGGAGCCCAGGGATGCTCAGAAAGGCCACAGACTACTTTCAGTGCACTCTGAGTAATCTCAGCATGTTTTTTCTCTTCCTCCCTCCCTCCCCCCCTTCCTTTCCTTCCTCCCCTTCCCTTCCTTTCCTTCCCTTCCCTTCTTTCCTTTCTTCCTTTCCT